>JAPMOR010112576.1:376057-400630 GCA_026543865.1 Argiope aurantia | reverse complement strand
ATATATATATATATATATATATATATATATATATATATATATATATGGTATCTGTATCCACATATGATCTAAAGATAATATCTATATATGATATCATATAAAGATAAATATCTGTATATGATAAATATCTAATTAAAGATATATGATAAATAAATCTTTAATTTTTTTACGCAGTAGGAAATTACTTTTATTTATAAATATATTTGATGTTCTATGTATTTCCAAGAAAAATTTTTTAATGATAATACTGATTCTGATAATATTTATTTAAGGAAAACTTTAGCTGAAATACTATTATATATCTCAGATATATAAACAAAAAACAACATTTTTTTTAAATTGACATATTGCTCTGAATAGCAAAAAAAAAAAAAAAAAAAAAAACTATATCTCGAGTCATCTGGTGGTTTATCATATAACCACATATCATATAGACAATACATATACATATAAATATTTTGTCTTAAGAGACAGATTATAAGAAAAAGGTCATTGAAATTAATAGAATAACAAAATGAAGGTAATACCAGGAGTTAATTGGATCTAACAATAAATTAACAAAAAAGAAAACTCCGCTTCTTCAATTACACGAAAATTAACAAATAGAGCAACATCGTTTTTGAACAATTATTTTTTAATTTGTAATAGTAATTAAATCTCTCTTAGTCCTTTTTTAATAAATCCTTCATTTGTTTTGAATGAAACTTAAAATTACTTCATTTCTTGAGATTTGTTAATCCAATTTTTTTTTATTTCTGTCAAGAAATTAAAGCATTTTTTCTCAAAATTAAGTCTGCTGGTGAAAACTTTATTCAATGCATTAATTGTTTTAAATGCAGTTCTTATATTAACTAAATAGCATATCAATTTTATGATTGTTTTATACATATTCATGCTAAAAACTAAAAACATTGATCTTCGATGAATGTAAATATTAATTAAATTGTATAGTTATAGTTTTCAGCGAATCATCTAATTAAATGTTGAATTTCCCAATTCCTTTTTGTTTTTCTATTTTATAAAAGTGATTTATTTAATATTTTACAAGAAAAATTTGTATGAAATTACTCTTATTAAGATTAAATATCTTTTATAATAACGAAAATATTGCAGTAATGTGACAAATTAAAATTAATTATGAGAGGTTATCATACAAGCAATTATTATTAATTAAAAGATGTGTTCATATTTTCTTCTTCTTTTTATAATGATAAAATATTTAAACAGAATTCTTAAATATTTATGAATGTTGTTAAATAAAATCATTGTTTTTTTTTAGAAAAAGTAATGCCTAGTTTCAATTTTCAAATTTGTTTTTAGAAAAAGAGTCCGTTAGAAAATTTGTTTTTGAAAATAAGATTTCATTTTTGTATTTTCACATTTTTAATTGGAGATTATTCTTCAAAAGAAATTTATGAATAAATTTTTTTAATTTTGGTAAACAATTTTTCTTAATTTGTAACAATGTTTCGTTTTAGTAAGATGATAATTAATAATATTAGCAATTTCTTATTCATATATGACGAAAAGAATTTTAAAAAAGTATTTTTTGTATCAACATAATCATTTTTAATGCATTAAAATTTCTTTCTAACTATAGTTTATGTCTCTTAATATGTTATTTTGAAAATATATGTATACACTTTGCAGCGATTTTTTAAAAAAAGTATTTTTTTAACAACATAATCCTTTTTTAATACTTTTAAATTTCGTACTAACTATACTTTATATCCCTTTATATATTATTTAAAAATTATATATAAATTGTTCAGCAACATTTCTTAGAGAATTCACATGGCGTTATTTATCGTCTTATGATGAAATTTCGAGTTAAAAACTTTATTAATGACCCTTTGTTTAATAAATTTATATATAAAGATAAATAATGTACCATAAAAACCAACTGACGCTTTTGAATACATTTTCAATTCTCTGAATGTTTTCAAGTTTTCGGAACAGCGGCCTGTCTACAAAGAAAATCTCTTTAAAGTTATTAATTATAACACAAGGTTGTGCAGATATAAATGAATACTTTAGAAAAAAAATGTAAGGAAGCTCCTGGAAGAAAGTTTAAAGCAAATCATTTATAAATTTAAGGAAAATAATATAATTATTTTTTTAATAAAAATTTAATGTTTCAATTAAAACCAAATAGCTAAAAGCAATCTAAGAGAAATTTATAATATTCTTTCAAAATGATAGTATAAAAATTTATAATTTAGACTATGGCATACATAGGCCCATTTTAAACATGCATATAAAGTTTATAAGGAACAAATTAGATAAATATATATACAACAAATAAAACATTCGCAAATTTGGCAAAATGCTCACCAAACATTGCTACAAGAAACAAAGCAAAATGATCTGTTCAAAATATTAAGCATACATTGTAAGTGAAAAATGTACAGTTTTGGCTAAAGAAGGCCAGGAAAGATTAAATTCAGCATACACAAGCAAAGTTTTATAGAAGTGTTGTGAACAATATTCATTTAATGAATGCACAAAAAGCCACAAATTTGATTTGAATAAAAAAACATAGAAATGATGATATTATGTCATATTATTATTATATTATTATGATGATTAAATATTCAAGAATATTTTATATATCTTTTAGATAAATGGCTAATATCTCAATTTAACTTTTTTATAATAAGGAGTTTTGTAAAAGAGAGGAAAATCTACAAGATACAAAGCAAAAAGATCAGTTTAAAATATTAAGCATAAGTTTTAAAATATTAAGCAAAAGTAAGAAATGCACAATTTTGATTAAAAAAGACCAGGAAAGATTAAATGAAGCATATATAAGCAAACCTTTATAGAAGTATCAGGAACAAATACGTTTATGAATGCACAAAAAGCCACAAACATGATTTGAATTAAAAAGAAAGAAATGGATATTATGATATATTATTATTTTATTGTTATGATATATAATATATTCTCAATTACTTTTTTTTCTAAGTAGCTTTGGTATGTGAAAATATTCAATACTTCTAACTCTCGCCAATAGAACAAGTACTCAAGATAATAAGTGATGTATTGCATCAGTTAGATTAACATCTCAATTTAAACTGCGAGATAAACCCCATTACAAAATAAAAATAAAATAGGTAGTTTTGAGAACAGAAAAAAATCTTTATTGGATTTAGTAGTTGAGATATCTGATACAAACACTTGTCACTTTTTTTCTTGGAATGATCTTTATGATAGTATTACGAAATAATTATTTCTAGGAAAAGCTGTCAACTGTTTTTTGATCACAACTATTTTAATGCAATCCGTATCACTTAGCACAAATCATTTAGGCAAGCACATTGTTAACTGGTACAGGCAACACAATCCGAAGGAATGCGATAGTGCTAATGAAACTAAATATTTTTTCCGTCACTTTGAGGAAGAAAAGTAACAAAGAATTGCTGTTAGAAGGTAGCAATAAAGCTATCTTACATCAAAGAAATAGTATCTGTACTTTTCTTGTTTTAGTTGACCATTAGGAGGAAATTGAGAGCAATTCTTCAGATACAGATCTTTATACTTTTTTACCAATAAACATCAAATCGACAGCAGTTTCTTTAGTGAGAAAAACATCTTACATTAACTTAAAATTGCGTGCATTTATCAGATCAAGCTGAAATCAATTTTAGGAAAACAAGTAAAATATTAGAAATTCGTATTTGTAGCAGGGAAAGATCTCTAACAAGGGAAGAAATTGTAATAATTAATGAATGTTTTTTATAATCATTAAAGGAAGGTGACTTTCATTTTATTAAAAAATAATTAAATGCAACTGTCATACATAAAAATAATTCATTTAATTTGAAGATTTCAAATATATTGGAAATTAAAGATAAAATATAAATTAAATGATCTGACGAAATACTTTTTTATAATCGTTTGACAGCTCAGATATTTTTAAATTTAATTTGTTGATGTTTCTCTTGGGGGTAGAGTTTTTACGTCCTTGAAAAGACTTAATTGCCAGTAACAATCCAAAGATAAAAAAATATAAATTAAAAAAAATATTTTGTCACTGCTTATCATTGCTAAAAATAAGTCTATATATCATCGTGTTGCAAGATGCATTTTGGTATTATTTATTAAAAACAATTCATTCTTCTTTAGAATTGAATATAATAGTCGAAAGATTAAAAAAAGATTAACTATTAACTGAGGACGTGCGGTCTGTGAGACCGCTAGCGATGAATTTTTGTTCACCCCTATTCTATTTTTAGCTCAATTGAATGGATTGACCTTATAGCTTCCTGTTTTGTAACCTTCAATACACCTGCACTTTTTCAACCGATTTCAGCGAATGCTTTTAGTAATAATTCAGTTATTTCTTTGAGCGCGGTCTCTAAGACCGCTCCTCCCTGTTAGTGTCCCAGTGATAAACAAGGTTTAGCAGATGGCGCTAAAACTTGGACCCTAAAATATCATCCAATTTACTGATCCTATTATGAGGCAGTGCTCCAGACACTTTTAAATGAAGCAGAAAGTGATTTTAGTGATAAGGATAATTGTACAGAAGAGTTTTTCAATGAAAGTTCACATTCATATAATTGTTGAATTTTATATTATATTGTCTTCTATATTCCTTCATATACTATAAAAATAAATATGATTTTAAAAGTAAAAAGTAATGTGTCTTTTCAAAAATATTATTTATTGTAACATGTAATTTGAGAAGAAAATGTATGTTCCAATGCATTTACTTTTTTCAATAATAATATATTTTGAAAAATTTCTAAAACATACTATATATCAAGAAAAATATCTGAGAAATATTTTGACAGTTTTTCATACTAATACATTCATTAGAAAATTTAATTTGTGTGTAAATGAAATGCGGTCTCGTAGACCGCACCTCCATAGTTAAGTCCTAAAATTTCAAGTCCCCAGTTAAGGGTTAGTTGAAAAAATAAACTTTTTATCACTAATTATCATTGCTGAAAATATTCAATATATCATCCTATTGCAAAAGGCATTTTAGTATTATTTTTAAAAACAATTAATTGTTTAGAATTGAATATAATAGTCGAAAGATTAATAAAAAACAACTTTAATTTAAAAATAAACATTTTGTCATTAATTATCATTACATAAAAGTCAATATATATAATCGTATTGAAAGATGCATTTTAGTATTATTTATTAAAATCAATTGATTGTTTAAAATTGAATATAATAGTCGAAAAATTAAAAAAGATTAATTTAAAAAATAAATATTTTATCAATAATTATTATTACTAAGAATAAATCAATGTATTATTCTTAGTATTGTAAGTTGCATTTTAGTATTATTTATTAAAAACAATTAATTGTTTAGAATTGAATTTAAAAGTAGAAATATTAAAAAAAGACTAATTTAAAAAATAAACATTTTATCAATTATTATTATTGCTGAAAATGTCAATATATCATCGTACTGCAAGATGCATTTTAGTAATATTTATTAAAAATGATACAGGAATGATTAATATTATGATTAAAAAATAATTAAATGATTATAATAAAATAGAAAAGAATTCAACTATTCTTTCTAAGAACGCCACGATTAAATTTGGCAGAGAACATGAATATCAAATGTACAAAGCTGAAAATTTCTAATTTATAAAGAGTTGCACTTAAAGAATAAATGTTGAATAGCAAAAAAGGTGCATAATACAATCGTAAAGTATCATACAGCATACAGAAATATGTAAAAAAATTATGCCATATTTATTTGCGTAAAATAATGTAAAAATATACGTTTGTAGAAAAATACTGTACGAAATAAATCTATATTTTAAACAGTTTATATGGAAATATTTAAAGGAAATAGCACAGCTCTGAAATTATGCAAATAAAATCATATGCCGATGTAAAAGGTGGAAAGTGAAATTCCAGGCAATAAATTTAGCATACATACGGTTATTGAAATTTCACAGAAATAAACCTATGCCATTTACATACTGAAATGAAGTTTTAGCACTTTAGCTTTTAAACTCAGAATTTCTCAATTCGATTTGTTTGGTTAGGAGAATATGGAAAGTAAATCATTGGAGAAGATCTAGGCAGATTTTAATAAAAATCTATAAAGCAAATCATGCGAAAAATATAGCTGCTGAACTAAATGTACCCGATGCAAATAAAATGTATTTTATAAATTTAAATATTTATCAAAATGTATGTATTATTTATTTTAAAACAATTTTTACTTTCTCAGGCACGAAGCATATAAAGTGAAAGCATTATAATTATCAAAAAAAAAAAAAAATAGATTTTGATAAATTTTTACGTTTTCAGACATGCTAGAGATCAAAATATACATTTTTGGTTTTGGAATTATTGCCACTATTATGTATTCTTTGATAATCCAAAAACTGTTTTACTTAGATAAATGATATTTGGTATGGAATATTCAAACCAAACATATTAGTATATATGAAATTTTGAATTAAATACTTTCGCAGGAAGTCTGTATGATTGAATGTGCGAGTGAAAACTATGAAAGGTAAAACGCTAGATAGATAAGATTTGGTACGCGTTTTAATATTTAAAATATATATCAAATTTCGAATAAAATATATAGCTTTGTTGGCCGTCTGTCTACATGCACATTCGCAGGCATCTATCCACAGTAATTCAAAAAACCAATGATTTAGATAAATGAAATTCTGCATCTGGATGCTGTTTTTAGTGGTCGTCAAAAAGTCATACATATAGGGTTATAAACAAAATGCATATCGGTTTTTTTAAACTATGCTAAATCACAATACATTCATGTGCAATTTTGAAAATTTTAATGTTAATTCTCGTGAAGTTTTCGGACTTCCTGAAATGTTACACATTTTTTTGTAGGGGAGAGAAGGGGGTTGTAATATCTTTATTAGGGAGCACTCTGGAAAATTTTGGAAAGATTACTTTCACTAGTTTTTGCTAAGATTTGAATTGTTATATTTCAACAAATCTTAAAATCTGTAATTAATTTTAATTACGTCTAAATCATAAAATTACATAATAGGTGCTTTTTTTGCCTATGATATTATACCGCTTTTGCATTTTCGTCTTTATTGTTTTTTTTTTACCGTTTACAGATACTTTTTCTTAATTTACACTGAATGGAAATGGCATCACACAAAACAGAAACCGTTCTAGAAAGTCATCGGTAGATGTTTATAAATAATTTTATTCATCTTTACTGAAGTTAAGAACAAATGAGGACTTAAAAAATAAGAGATGCCTTCAAAAATGGCTATGTACCTACCCCAGGGCGATTGTTTTATATTTATCTTATGAAATAGAAAGCATTTCCTCGATTATGGAATTGAGCCGTTTATTTTGAAAATGGGGCAAGTCCATTTTTTGTTATTTCGAGATATTTAAAGGTTTGCGTTTCAATAAATTTAAAAATATTGGTAAGTATTAATAGATATATTTTTTGTATTTTGTGGAACCAGATGATGTAAGTTTATAATCCAATAGTGTTTGCAGTGCTGACAAAAAAAATTAGTAATCAAATTCCATTGTAACTAAATGAACTTGCGTCACTTTCAAAATTAAAGAATTATTGCAATCATTCATTTAATTGGGAAATAATATTTCAGTTGCATGAGCCTTTTTTTAAGAATAAAAACAAAATACTATTCACATTTTTATAAATATTTATTCATTTGATAAAAAGGGAAACAAAACCAAAAATATTCTAGCAGAAAATATAACATAATAACAAACAATTCAGTTTTATTAAGAATTTCAATGAAATTATATATTTCAGTTTAAACGTAGGTATAATCAATTTGAATTTTACTCAAGATTTAACATTTAAAAAATTCACGATGAACGGGAGATATATATATATGGTAATAAATCCATTATATCCTTGTATTTTTCAGATGTAATAATTTTTTTTCTTACATAAAAGATAGTTTTATATTTCTGAAATTACTTGGAATTATTTACCTTCCTCGTTGTGTTGGCAAATCGATAATTTTAAATTTAAAATCTCGTTACATCGAAGTTTTGTTGAACATTTTGAACGGTTTATCTTTTGTAAATCTACTTCAGCATATAGTTAATCAATTCACGTTTCTCCATCGGTATTTTTCATTCTTTTTAAAACCGCTTTTTCCAGTGGTTGCGTTGAAAATAAATTTCCTTGTTTAATTTCATGTACTAAAATTTATTATGTTTTCGACAATTTTGTATTATTTTATAGTAATCCTGGGGAATATGCAAGGAACTGGTTTCTGGATTGAATAGTTACTGGATAGTTCCACTCCAAAATCACGATCGTTCGGTAGAAATGAATGTCCTGACAATAAAAATTTGTGATCAATGATATTTATTTCGTTGTCACTGGACAGAATAATGGGTGATGGAAGCAAACATTATTATCGACACGTGAAATTAAGACATACTTTTTATTATTTATGAAATGCTGTACAACCACTGATTTTCAATATCAAAAATAAATAAATAGAAATACCCTAGATTTCAGATATGATGTCAAAAGGCCACATTTGCTTCACCATAGAGCAACCGGAGCGAAATTTTGCCGCAATATATTCGGTCAAATATAATTTCAATCTAAGATGGACTTGCACCACTTTCAAAATAAGCAGATTTTCAATACTATTAAGAGCTAAAACTTCCACCTCCCAAATACTAGAATCTAAAAATTTTTTTACTATAAATTTTTTACTTATAAAAAGATTATAACAAGTTTTATCTATAACTGCCATTACTCCATTTTTTTCAAAAATGGACTTGCTCCATTTTCGAAATAAACGGCACAATTATTTGACATGTCTAGGTTGAAAAGCAGAAGACGCATAAATTAAGTATTGAAAATTATCACGTAAAGTTTCCTGTTAAGAAAGCGCTGCATTTTATTCAAAATCTGCTTTTTTCAAACTACTATGAGCATACATAAAATTATTTTTAATGAATTCATATTAAATTTTTGTAATATAGTATTTACAAATACCACCTATCTGTTATATTTAAGATTATTTATTTTTTGTACAGTCATATTTTTATGAGGCTCTCTTTAGTGAAAAATATTTTGTATTTTTTCATATTTGTCATAATTTTCAATATATTTTTTAAAATTTTTTAAAAGAATGTTAAAATGAAAATAAGTAAATTTTAATCTAACTATTTGTATATGATTCTACTTTAATTTTTGAAAGATTTTATCCAGAAATCTTTTAGTTGAGCATTTCAGTTTGCAGTTATGGATTTGAAGTTATGGAATCACACTGCATTTTTGATTTGCTGTTAGAAACAGATATTTTTATGCACTTATATAAGAAAAATAACGCCGTTTCCTTTTCTTTCACAACATTTGCAGAGATAGAGCAGATGAGCTTGTAAATTCATTTGCTAGCCCTATAAAAAAGACTTAAAAACTTCTAAACTTTATTAACAAGTAAAATAAAGAAAAAAACTTAAAGAAACGATTGTTTTGATCTGTGATATATTTGATATGCCTTAAAGAAGTTAAAATATCAAAAGATGTCGTTTAGTACTCTTTCAAAGGATTTCCTTGTGATTTTAGGTAGAGAATTCAAAATTTCTTTTAAGTTAAACATACTAAAGTGATATTTTATTATATTTATATATGCGATTTATGTAAGTTAGAAGCCGATCCGATCCAATTCGTGAAGACTAGCGTCTTTAACTTTTTATTACTAAGAAATTTAATTTCATAATATTACCATAGTGTTAAATTTCACTATAATATTCTGTTCTCATAATTTTTCATTTTGTTGTTTCTCGAAAAGCTTTACACACTTAAGTTATTTTATAAAAAACACTATAACCATTCGCAAGTATCTCGACATTATTAGCAAACTTTGTATTCAAATTTCTTTTAAAAATTCTACAAATAAGGAGTTTAATACATATGATAAAAAAATATGATTAAATCTTTGAGGAAACAGTTTGTGCATAACTTCGTTTTGTCTGAGTTAATATTTCTTTTAACAACATTTTCACGAAATTAACTAAAAATAACCAGATTGTTCCGAGAGCGATTTTTTTTCTCCTCTCCAGATATGTGACACGATATTGTATTATATTGTTCCATATTCAGTAACATAGCTTGATGTTACACATTGGTGTACCATATTATAAGATAGCGTGATTTCTGTATAATGTACCTTACTATTGCAGGATATTATATGATTGTATGTATAGGGTGATTCAAATTAAAGTATCCCTTTTGGAACACCCTAGTGAAAGAGGCATTGCCCATAACTTCTTCATATTTGGAGGGTGTATGGGAAATTAGCTGGTGCAAATATAAATATATTGTACGGCCCTTGTTTGAAACAAGGGCCGTACAATATAAAGAAGGCTATGGAATGAATTTAAAGTAAGCAAAATGCAACGTGATTCTCTCAGTAAAGAACAGAATATATTGTGCTGCACCATGATCGATAACAAGTACAATCGGAACTTGCGTTGCATACGTCGAAGAGGATGTGGTTTTACAAATCCAAGAGATATTTCGAATGGACAAATATTCTCATATAGGTAGCATGTAAGAAATAATTAAATAAAAAGTGAGACTTGGATAAGGAAATAAGAGAACATTTAGGACACACCCCACCACAACGCAACGTAATTCGAACATCAGATTTTTTTAAAACCTCAAACTATTTACTCTGACAGAAGTTTAAATGAAATAAGTATTTGTATTAATGTAGTGTGGTTTAATTGCGCAAGAATCAGATTTGCTTAAATAAAATAGATATTTATATTAATATAATGTGGTTTACTATTGCAAGAGCGGAATTTGTTCGAATGAATCATTGTTTTCAAATGTAATAATGTTGGGTGGTTTCTATTTTTTTAAATTTTTCTAATGTATTTTCTCTTCTACGGCACACAATGATGCTAAATATTATAAAATATAATCTAGAATCAACGGAATAATTAAAATTCCCATTTCATAGCAACAGAATTTTGCAGCTACAGTTTTCAGTTTTATCATATCATAAAGGAGAGTATCAAGAGAAATATTGCGAATTGTTTTGTGATGCCCCGTTATACAACTCTTCACCACTGACCATTGCCTGAGGAAACATTTACAGAAGTCACGTGATCACGCATTGCCAAGGTAACACTGGCACTTTTCCCGTTAAAGATTCATTTTCATGCCAGCGTGCGACTACATGTGCCGGACTCTGTTTACTTCGAGGAAAATATAAAGGCATTATTTATTTACGGTTGCATATGTTTTGTTTTTAATTCTAACAACTACATATCTGATGAAAAGATCATTACTATTGAAAACATTTCTGTAATTGTGTTTTGAAGTCTGTGTGCTGGAAAGAATAAAGTACATTCACCTTTCCATTTGTCGACTTCAGGTTGTAGAACATAATGATGCACTTGTTTCAAAACTCAGTGAAGTTGCTTTAGAATATATAGCCAAAATAGTTCAATTATAGAGGAATATTATACATTGTTGTATGCGGATTTTATCTGATTTATAAAAAACTTTTTATTTGAATATTGCATCAACGTTTACGTTCACGACGTTCTTTTAAAGCGATTCTTTTAACACAAGTCAAAAAGCATTTTTTTTCCTTTTTAAATGAGTGGAAGATAATATTTGTATTCTCTTATCATATTTAGCTGAATTTATTCTTTTTTTATCTTCTCTCACTGCTAGAAATTTAACCATTATAGGGCGTAAGAGTGAAATTAAATACCGTAGTCTGGAAACTTGGACAGAAAAACATAATAAACATAATTACTTTTAAATTTCTTGTCAAATAATATCCTTAAAACATAAATTGGGATTAATTTTAACTACTTTTAAGATAATTTCAGTGATTTTGATATGTTTTAAATTCTGTCATGTTTTAATACATACACAAATTTAATAAATAAAATTTGAATTCAAATAACCCTCGAGTAAGGATTACTTATATATTATTCATATTAAAAACAATAATTTCCGTATTCCTCATTTAACATTATTCATGATGAAAGCAACTGAAATATGTAGTGGGGATACATTTATTTTTGGATCTGAATGTGAAATATTTAAATGTATTTTAATTGCAACAATTCTTATGTTTTTTGACATTAAATTTGTAAATTCATCATAAATTATACGATACTTCATGTGATATTTTAGGACTTCATAACTAAATCCAAGATGATTTTTAAACTACTTTTTATTTTTGGTCTAATAACTCAAATTATGCTTTTGTCTAATTTGTGTAAAGACGAGTTAATTATGAAAAGGAAAGTGTTTGATTTTTTATATATATAGCATCTATAGAAAATAAGTTTCGATTGCAAGGAAATTAATACTTCTGAAAAAGTTTAAAAAATGAAATCTATTATTTAATGAATTATTTCAATCTGAAGAATTCGATTCATATAGAACTTCATTTAAATTCACTTTCAGATGTAAGGCGCATTCTTAAAATAAATCATTTTTGTATTCCATTCCATTTTTGTATTTACAAACTTTTTGAAATTTGATTTTTTTCGAAATGAAGAATAGTGTTTTAGAGCAATCGCATGAATGCAATTAATAATCTGACTTCTTCTAAGTAGCAGAGATTGTTATAAATATTTTGAATTGTATTTTTGGTATGTATCATAACAAAATTTATATTTCCTGATCAATTATTGTAGTTCAGTCTCAGAAATATACCATTTCTTCAGTTATTCATCGTATTTTAGTGACATCATTTTAATGCTTTGCAAAGCTTCAGAATTCAGATGGCCGAGAGAATTCAAAATATAATATTTTATAAAATTTGATGGTTTGTTTAATTATAGAAAAATACTAAGTCAGTTCTGTTTGAGAGGGATAAATTTCGAAATTTCATACTTAGATTTACTTTTTTAACTGTCCTCTCATTGTAGGGGCTCATTTATGAAATTAGTAAGACTATCAAAAATGCAGCCAGATGATAAAACATTTAAATAATAAACTGACTAATTCTACACAGGGTTTAGGAGAAAAAAGGCAAAAGAATAGCTTAATAAATAAGGAGAAAAATTGTGTGTATTATTATTTTTTTGTTAAACAGATCTTTGCTAAAACCGTAATTACTTCGGAGGACTTTAATGTAAAGAGGATGTTTGGAACTTCAGAAATTATCGATTTTCTTACAAAATCAATATCAGCGATAAACTTGATTGGAAATCCATTGAATAAGTTCTTAAAGTAAAGGATTTCATGAGAATTATTTAAAGAGTCTAATTAGGATTCTAAAATGTTCAATTTAAGTTTATTGAAAGTGAGACTTATTTACATGACTTAAATGGAAGTATAAGGAAGACTCGGCCATTCCAATTTATTTTAACGATTCTTTCTCTTCTTTTTGTTAGTTAAAATCTACAATCTGCTCTGCTCAACAGAATAGGCTTCAAGATCTGGAAGTCATAAATTCATTCTAATTTCCTTTTATAAGCAGTTTCTTCAAAAGGTATTTTTTTAAAGCAGATGTTAAAAATACATCTATCTTATTATTTTGTAATAAATATCATTCAGATTTCTGGTTTATACTTCTAATAAACTTTAACAATAAATTATTATTTAACTTTTAATTAACCAATTGTACAAAAACGAAATTGCCTAAAAATAAAATGCATATGTATTGAATAAATATCATACCGATTTCTGATGAAGAAATCTTGATAAAAATGTAATAATGAAAGAAAATATTTTGTTAAATGCCATTACCTAAATATTTACACTATATCATTTCTGTAAAATGTAAATAATATAAATATTTAAAAAAATTCAAAATATGCTGTCATGAAAAAGCTTGAATCGTGATTAATTTTAAACAATCAGGCCAGATAAAAAAAACCTATCGTGACAATTATATCAAAATTCATATATTATTTTTCCAAAGCATTTCTAATAATGAAAAGATATTTAAAATTATTTGCATCAATTCTCATTTTGTTGTATACGATATGCAATTGTTATATATTATTATAAAATGTCCCCACCGGGTTGCATCTCAGAAATGAGGACCAGGAACCTCCGGTGTGGGGATGAATTCTCGAAACCCTGATGGAAACAAAAATTGTGGTGGGTCAGGTACATGCTATTGATGACGGGACGTGCTTCCCACTGGTAGGATTGTAAACTGGCCAATGATTGCTCTTAGGACTCAACCACAGTTCCAGACAAAGTTGTTGTAGTGGCGGTCCGGTCCAATGCCTTTATTAGGTGGGGCGTAGTAGCCAGTGTGTTTATTATAAAATGTCATGCCATTATTATATCCGAGTGTCGTATGGTTTTCAATATGAAAATTTTTATGTGAGACATTTTGATATCATAAAGGTGAAAGAAAAAATATTTTAAAAAAATCTGATTGTTTACTTAGTTGGATTAAGTTTTTAATTTTAGTCAGTAACTTGTTGACAATACATAGAAAACGGCCAGAGATCACATCCTTTAAGAACAATACAATATTCCTTTTATTCCATTTAAGTTCTAAAAATAGTTATTTAATATTAACCACTATCGCTTCAGAAATAGTAACATTTAGCAAGCAATTGCAAAATTTATCAAACAATTAAAATTAAAATCTGTTGAAATAAATCCGTTGCTTTTAAATTCTTGGAATCACATTTAAAAACTATGTAATCTACGTAAAAATGGACTTCCGAGCTTTTAATTTTTGGGCTCAGTTTGAAATATTATTATCAGTTTATTTTTACAATAAGAATCTTTATATACTCGCAATTTATTTTTCTAGAGTGCCATGTTATTTATTTTTAATGGCTTTGCTTACTTTGAAATATTTCTATATTTCCTATGCTTTGAAATATTTCTTGCTGAGTGTGAATTTGATATTTGGTAATTCTGAAAAATATTTTATTCTATAAAATATGAATTTATAAAACATTTTATATATTTGAAATTTAGTTTACAATAGTGTATTTTAATATGATATTTTACAATCTATGCTAATCAAAGTCACATACATCAATTTAAGCAAATTATGTAATGACAATGATATATTTTTAAATAACGCATGAAACTGAAATATAAAAATTAAAATAAATAAATAAAAATAAACTTTAAATTGTGTTTGCATCTGTTTATATTGTGAATTCGCAATCGTGTAACGCACAATATATATGCTGACTTTTAAACGAAAAAAAAAATCCTTCTACTTCTGCGACTTAGATCGACCGAGTTATGAATCTCTAAACATATCTAAATATCAATTAAGTAATTTTAAATCGTTTTAAAGAATTCCCTTGGATTACAGCACGGTTGATGATTGCTCTAACAAAACTCAAGTATTCATTGTACTGACAGTTTTGATCGCAGAAGAATGGACTATATTGTTGAAAATGTATTATGAAATGCAACCAAACAGGACCAAGGAACTGTATAAAAAGTTAGATTTAATAAATAAATTCCAGTAAAATTTTTGTGATTCTAAAAAAAATAAAACATAATTCTTTTCACTATTGAGTATATTTTTTCAACAGAAAATAGATTCTTGTATCCAGTTGTTTAGGAATTAAATATTACTCCACGATAAGAATATATACAAGGTATATTATATTTTCAAGAGTTACTCTATGAATAATTGGGTTAATAGCTTACTTAAACAATACCAGTAAGCTGAAGATAAGTAGGAAAATATACTTCAAAGCTTATTTTATAATTAACAGCTAACACGTCTACAAATATTTATATAAAAATTTAATTATAAGTTTTAAAATATTATCTAATATCCTTTAAAGTGTGAATTGTGTGTACTATAGTCTTTGAAATGAAATTTGTTAAATGAATCTTTGCCAGTGATTAGTAACACATCTTAACGTTACTTTATCAAATGCAATTACGTTGGCAAATAAATTTGGAAATGGATACAAATGAGTATAATATTTCTAACATTTTACCCTATTTAAAATTCATTTCCTTCGTTCTAAAGAAAACATTTAACACTTCATAATTACAGTATTTATTAGAGAAGAACATTTTCGCCTTATCAATCAAGCCAAGTTAAAAAAAAACCTATTACTGAAAAGAATAAGATGTTACCTCAAGTGTAAAGATGATAAATTTTTTGTTTGGTTATTACATGGTTTTAAAAGAGCTGCTTTTGTGATTGCCTTGGTGTGAAAATTAAAGCTATTTAAGTTGACAGTGTCATACTTTTTGTTCAATTCTATCCATTTTAAATACTTCAACTTGACACGTTTCTCGTTTGTAAATAACGATACAATATGTAATATATTTTTCATCCTTTTCCTAATGTAGGAGAATTTTGAAATTTTATACAACTCTTTATTCGCAATGAAAATATAATATTTTAATATTTTCTGGAATTTATTATTAATTAAACGATTAGTTCAATTAAATTATGATTCCATATCTGTGCCGGTATTAAAGTTTAAGAAATTATTTCAAGTTTTCCTTAATACTTAAAAAGAATTATAAATTTTATCTGAAAAGGAGAACAGAAACAAAAACAAAAGTAAATTTACTGTTTAAAGTGCATTTTGTATAAAGATTCTTTTTTTTAAATTTATTTTATTAAAAAGACTGATAGAATGTGCAAAAAGATGGAGTATTATATGGAATTAGTGTATGCGGTTTTATTCCTTGAAAAAATAATAATAAAGAATATTTAATTTAAGAACTATATTTTCCTTTTATCTTTTCATTAGTTTCAATATATAACTCTCTATTAGATTTTTGTGATATTCTTTTTGAATGCAACATCATGTAAATAATATCCTTTTAAAGAAAAATAAATTTGATCTATTAATTTTACAATCCTTTAGAAATGAATTTGAATAAGTTATATAAAAATTAATACCAAAGGAGAAAATATTCTGTAAATAAATACCAAAAAGGAATTATTTAGAATTTTATAATATATTTTTAATTTCTATTATCAAACAATATAAACTACTGATTGAATAGGATATTAATAATTCGCTTTCATGCGTGATTATTTAAGATGATGTTCTAGAACTTTTATGTACATTCATTTTTAAACACTTTATATACTTATTAGCAGGAATTCTCAATCTTCGGAATGTTCTTATTAGTTGGCATGCAGTACTAATATATTAGAATTGCTAATAAAATTTTACTTTTTTGCTTCTCTTTATTATCATGTGAGACATGATGTTGTTTTGGTTAAGGAGTTTTGAAGCTTGAAATCGCGTAGGCAATGAATAAAGCATAAATAGCAATTTTCATCATCATTTTTAATCGCATATATTTTTTTACATGCTTTTACCAGTATTGAATCATTAATTATGTATGCTTCTTTGAAAGCATATTCGTTTTTAAAGGTTGACCCGCTTTTACCAATATTGCTTTATTATTACGTATGCTTCTTTTTGACATTAACTCACATGATAACTTGAGAGTTTCATATAAGAAACACACACAACAAATATTCTGATTTCAGAGATTGCAGTTGTACAGTAATTTTTCTATGTTTTTTAACAATTTATTTATCTTGAAGTTATTATATGCCAGTTGCAAATAGTTTTGTATATTTTATGATTTTATTGATTTGCACCATGCTATTTATTAAATTTAAGTCTTTCCTATCACAGGCTCACATAGTTTACCTATTTAAAAAATACATTTTTTCATTTATAAAGTCAGTAACTAAAAGCTGTAACTAAAAGCATTTTCTTACCATATCAGGGATAGAAATCATTTTACAGATAAATGACTAATATCTCAGTGTAACGTTTCAAAACAAGAATTTTTGTAAAAAAGGGAAAATATGTAAAAATATTAGCTTTAGAGAAAAAGGTTGTATGTAAAATATTCAGTTTGGTTGACATCAGCTACCCAGTGCTTGAATATGAAAACGCAGAATGGTAGTTAAGGTAAACAATTTTAATCATCATTAACCGCTTAAAGTTTATATGAATTTCTAATTTAATTTTTAACAGAAAACTTTACACGCTCGGCCGCACGCACGCACACACACACACACACACACACATATATATATATACACACTGGTGTGCAAAACTTAAGCAACAGGTATGTTTTTTGCCATAACATCACGAGAAATCATCTGAGAGACATGAAATTCAGAAATGCGATACAGCATTTTGTTCTGAAAGAATGACGAAAGCATAGTTGCGCAGAAAGGAATACAATGCATACAGTATGGAATCAAACAAAAAAAAGGCTTTATTGAACTCATAGTATCGTTACACATGATTGTCTGTCCAAGAGGAAGAACAGCAAGCAGATGTTCCTTAGTATGTTATATGCCCTCCCCTTACTGCAATGGTTGCTTCGCACCGTCTCCCCATACTCAGCACCAGATGGTCCAACAGTTCTTGAGGTAAGAGTGCCCATTCCTCAATCAGCATCTATT
Organism: Argiope aurantia; assembly: GCA_026543865.1. Classification (NCBI taxonomy): domain Eukaryota; kingdom Metazoa; phylum Arthropoda; class Arachnida; order Araneae; family Araneidae; genus Argiope; species Argiope aurantia. Next base: position 382,268 of record JAPMOR010112576.1, on the reverse strand, counting down.
TAAGTTGTCGGGTGTTCCCAGGAGGATGTAATCGTGCCTCAAGGAGTCTCCCCAAAGTATCCCACACATCGGATTTAAATCAGGGGAGCACGCCGGCCAATCCATTCGAGTGATATTTTCACTTTCCAGGAGCTCCTCAACAGCATGAGTCCTGTGTGGCCGTGCATTGTCATCCATAAAAACGAAGTCTGATCCATTGGCACCTGGGAACAGACGCACATGGGGAAGGATCACCTCCTGACAATAGCGATCTCCAGTTACAGAACCTCTGTCGAAAACGTGGAGCTCAGTCCGCCCGTTCATCATAATGCCTCTACAGACGACAACTCCAGGACCACCGAAACGGTCTCTTTCCGTGATGTTACTGGGATGAAACCGTGTCCCGACCTCTCTCCAAATCAACTGGCGTTGGGAATCGCTTGTGGCACTAAAACGACTCTCATCTGTAAAGAGGACACGATTCCATTGATGAGATGTCCAGTTTTTGTTCTCCCTGCACCACTCTAAACGGTGCCGGCGGTGGGAAATTATCAAAGGGATGCAACGTTCAGGACGGCGGGCGAATAGGCCACCTTTGTGAAGGCGTCTATATACACTGGTGTGCAAAACTTAAGCAACAATGCAAATTTTAAGCAGATAGCCATGAAATTGCAGAAAAGGAGTTCTTGCGATCAGTACAATGAACACGTAATTCAAGAGAAAGGTCATGCGTATGCAAATATCAGGAACAAAACGTCACAGGCGACGTGAGCGTACGCAAAACACGTGCGGAAGGCGCGCGCAGCTCAACACTACAATAAAAGGAAGGACAGAGACACAATTAAAGACATTCGCTGCAAGTGCACGTGAGTTAATTCGTGAAATATGGCTAGCAGAAATCACCTGGACGATTTCACACGTGGAAGAAGGATCGGAAAGCTGGAGGAGGGACGTAGTGTGACCAGTGTAGCTGAAGATTTCGGAATCAACAAAAGTGTCGTTTCGCGCGCTTGGAAAGCCTTCCAAACCACAGGTACAGCTGTGAGAAAGGTTGGTGGTGGCCTCCCCAGGAAAACAACTGCAGTGGATGACCGACATATCGTCCTGCAGGCGAAAAGAACCCTAAACCAGTCAGCAAGCGCCATTGCTCAACAACTGTGTGCAGCAACGGGGCGACAAGTGTCGCGTTTTACTGTCCAGACGCCGTCACAAAGGTGGCCTATTCCCCCGCCGTCCTGAACGTTGCATCCCTTTGATAATTTCCCACCGCCGGCACCGTTTAGAGTGGTGCAGGGAGAACAAAAACTGGACATCTCATCAATGGAATCGTGTCCTCTTTACAGATGAGAGTCGTTTTAGTGCCACAAGCGATTCCCAACGCCAGTTGATTTGGAGAGAGGTCGGGACACGGTTTCATCCCAGTAACATCACGGAAAGAGACCGTTTCGGTGGTCCTGGAGTTGTCGTCTGTAGAGGCATTATGATGAACGGGCGGACTGAGCTCCACGTTTTCGACAGAAGTTCTGTAACTGGAGATCGCTATTGTCAGGAGGTGATCCTTCCCCATGTGCGTCTGTTCCCAGGTGCCAATGGATCAGACTTCGTTTTTATGGATGACAATGCACGGCCACACAGGACTCATGCTGTTGAGGAGCTCCTGGAAAGTGAAAATATCACTCGAATGGATTGGCCGGCGTGCTCCCCTGATTTAAATCCGATGTGTGGGATACTTTGGGGAGACTCCTTGAGGCACGATTACATCCTCCTGGGAACACCCGACAACTTAAATAGATGCTGATTGAGGAATGGGCACTCTTACCTCAAGAACTGTTGGACCATCTGGTGCTGAGTATGGGGAGACGGTGCGAAGCAGCCATTGCAGTAAGGGGAGGGCATATCCCATACTAAGGAACATCTGCTTGCTGTTCTTCCTCTTGGACAGACAATCATGTGTAACGATACTATGAGTTCAATAAAGCCTTTTTTTTGTTTGATTCCATACTGTATGCATTGTATTACTTTCTGCGCAACTATGCTTTCGTCATTATTTCAGAACAAAATGCTGTATCGCATTTCTGAATTTCATGTCTCTCAGATGATTTCTCGTGATGTTATGGCAAAAAACATACCTGTTGCTTAAGTTTTGCGCACCAGTGTGTATATATATGTGTGTGTGTGTGTGTGTGTGCGTGCGTGCGGCCGAGCGTGTAAAGTTTTCTATTAAAAATTAAATTAGAAATTCATATAAACTTTAAACGGTTAATGATGATTAAAATTGTTTACCTTAATTACCATTCTGCGTTTTCATATTCAAGCACTGGGTAGATGATGTCAACCAAACTGAATATTTTACATACAACCTTTTTCTCTAAAGCTAATATTTTTACATATTTTCCCTTTTTTACAAAAATTCTTGTTTTGAAACGTTACACTGAGATATTAGTCATTTATCTGTAAAATGATTTATATCCCTGATATGGTAAGAAAATGCTTTTAGTTACAGCTTTTAGTTACTGACTTTATAAATGAAAAAATGTATTTTTTAAATAGGTAAACTATGTGAGCCTGTGATAGGAAAGACTTAAATTTAATAAATAGCATGGTGCAAATCAATAAAATCATAAAATATACAAAACTATTTGCAACTGGCATATAATAACGTGAATTCAAGATAAGTAAATTTTTAAAAAACATAGAAAAATTACTGTACAACTGCAATCTCTAAAATCAGAATATTTGTTGTGTGTGTTTCTTATATGAAACTCTCAAGTTATCATGTGAGTTGATGTCAAAAAGAAGCATACGTAATAATAAAGCAATATTGGTAAAAGCGGGTCAACCTTTTAAAAACGAATCTGCTTTCAAAGAATATATATATATATATATATATATATATATATATATATAGCATAAATCTTATAAGCCATGTTACTTTTTTTCAAATTTTTATGAAATTAAGGAGTCTCAACCAGTGAATATCCTTCAAATGGAATTTTTACATACAACAGTTTGCAATTTGTACGCCTCTATACATTTTCTTGATTGCCCAAAGGATAGTTAAAAACTTGCAGAAAAATGGATGAAATTTCCTTCAAACATTAAAATCAAAGGCCATCATGAAAAGAAGAAGACATTTTCTCCTCATCAACAGGTCTCTTTAGAATTTCGATAACTTTATGAATTCATGAATTTTTTTCATTAGGAATGAATATATTATTGTATTAGTTTGAAATTAAGATTAGGATTATTCCACTAATAAATTTAGTGTTTATATGAAAGAATTATAATGTAAAATTATAATTATGTATAAAGAGATTCGATGAAAAACGTAATCAATCTTTATAGAATAATGGTACTTATATTGACGGAAAAAATCCATTTATAGCATAGCTAACTGCAAATTTTCCGATTGATTAGAAAACAGTGTCTGGCTTATTTCGGTACTCACTGCGTCTTCTAGATCAGTGATGTTTATTTCATTTCTCATGCCTTGCTGGAAGGCATTTACTATGTTCTTCAGGTCATATTTTGAAGTATGTCATTATGGCGTATGTCATTTCCATCTTTCTCAAGTTGAAGATCTTTGGATCTACAATGTTTTAACATTGGAATTTTATATATTTTTATTTTGGCCCTCACATGGATTTCCGTTTCCAACTTTTAATTACTCCGAGCGTACCAAAATAGTTAAACGTTTTAGATTAATGGTAAAACTTCTATTTGTAGCTTAGGAAGTAAAGTATAAATTGTAGGTTGCGTATTTAACACGCAGTAAATGCCAAACTGCAAATTTTATAGTTGAGTCAAAAACAATTTCTTACTTATTTTGGCATTCACTGCGTTTTCCAGATTAGAGATACTTATTTCATTTCTTGAAGGCCCTTACTATGTTCTTCAGGTCATGTTTTGAAGTGTTTATGTCACTAATGGCATATACTGAAGCGATATTTTCATATTTCCTAGACTGAAGACATTGGGAGTTACAATGTTTTAAAATGAAAATTTTATATATTTTTATTTTAATATTCACTTACTTTCCATTTCCAGCTTTTAATTACTCCAAGCAAATTAAAACAGTTATATGCATTCAATAACTGAAAGCCAGAAGTTAACAAAAGAACCATGGAAGGCTAATTTTTTCAAACCTGTGATACAATGCTCATTTTATTATTCTAAACTTTGTTTAAAAAGGAACAACCCTCCCCTTGTCTTTAATTGAGAAAAGCAATTTCTTTTTTCTTCCGACAGCTAAAATTAAAACAACCTCCAAATAGCCTTTTTTCTTTCTTTTTCGGACATAATAGAGTCTGACGACAAGACCTGGGAGTCCCTTAGGCCGACAAATTCCATTGTGAATTAAAAAAGAAAGATAAAAAAATGGCGTCGAGTGCCATTGGGAATATGGCATTTGGAGCAACCACAAAAGAGGATGGATTATTTTTCGAACTGTGCAATGGAAGAGCAGGGGAAAAAAAGAAAGATGATGATGATTTTTTTTCTTTCTTTCGAAAATATTTTTCGAATAACTTTCGAATTGCCAGCAGCATATTGGAAACGAACCAATGGGTGTACTTCGATCCCTGAAGATTAAATATGTGAAGTAAGAGACTTTTCAAGGTGCTGTGATATCGATGCTTATTTCCAATTTAAGCTCCTTCATGTGGAATATTGATATATCAACCAAACTTTATTTGAATGCACAGCAAGGTCTGTTTCAATAAGTTAGTGGGTTGAGAGTCACACGGTTTGTTTTCGTCTGAATTATATATTTTATTATTCAACTAGCTAATATATTCGGTGTTTCTCGGAATGAAATTATTTTCATGTCTTTTATTAGTACAATAATTAGTTATTTAATTAATTGTTACCTATCTTCTGTTTCAATATTTGAGAGTGACATTTGAAGCATTTCTAATAAATCCTATAATTTCGCATCAAATTTTTTGTCGTTGTATATTTCTACAAAAGCAATAAAATGTATTTAATATTAGAATGACAGACGCATTTAAAAAGAAAATGCATTGTAAAGACAATATAAGTATAACATTTTTTACTGTAAAAAATGCACTTATATAAAATATTATAATATAAAAATATCTGTTATGTCTCAAATAGACTATTGCACAAAATGCTGAACTTTACTCTTTCTTAAAAATGAAAAGGTTTCACCAGGAAATTGAATATAAGACCAACTGATTTTTGGTAGATATTTGGCCGGTTAAGCTAATATAAGTTGTGATTGATCGACTTTTTTATGTTTTGTTTTACATGTAAAGTCAGTGGGGTCCTCTACGTTCCTCAATGCGACAACTTTTATTGAACACCCACAATAAAAAACGTGATTTTATTTCATAAAAATATTAATTCTTTAACTAATATTCGCGCAACCTCCTAAAAATTTACTTTAATTTCATGATATTTCTGAGTAAAAATAAAAAAAAAGTCTCCCAGTATTCTGATTCTTACAACACACAAAAAAATTTCTGCTATTCGTTTTCATTAGTATAGGCAGAAGGAGAGTGAAGACATGAAATTAAAAAAAAATAGTTATAAATGCAGTTTGAATCTAAAGCAAACAGCGAAACTTGCAAATTGTAATAATGTGTTACTATTATAATTCATTGAAATTCTAATGTCAGATGAAGAAATTTTATAGTAATAATTAATTTTACTCTTTTCAACTATGTTTGAAAGAGTCTTGATAATGTGTAAAGTTTAGAACGAAACATTTTACAAATTTGTCTTAAATAAATAAATTACTTGACTATAAGCAATAAACGGAAACTGTATTATGTTCCTCAAACGTTTGAATTCTTTTGAGAAAGTTTTATTTTGTGTTTAAGTTGAAATTTTTATTAAATAAATAAATGAATTAGACTTCCATAAAACTCTGAAGAAAAAGAAAATCAACAGTTTGTACTAAGTTGCACTTTGTATTAATGATATCCATTTTGTATTAGTTCGAGGGAAACAAACCTTATTGCTATGTCAACAGAAATTTTAATTTTGATATTTCGTTAATGCATCATCCGTTATATGAGTATTATAAAATTGTTAATGCAAAATTACCCATAAAAAGATTGATTTTAAATGTGTAAAACGGATTAAATTAGATTATATTAAAGAAAATATGGTATTTATAACTTCAACTGACTATTTAAAATGCACTGAATAACAATGATGAATGTTTGTGCATATGTGTGTTGACGCTCCATAGGCCAGAGGTATGACA
>JAPMOR010112576.1:351221-375657 GCA_026543865.1 Argiope aurantia | reverse complement strand
ATGATAAAGAACTCAGCAACAAGCTCACAGTAGTGCAGAAAAAGGAAAGAAAACAAGAATGTATTATGAGCAATCATGTGTTCAAGAAGGGATTTTATTGAATTTTGTGAGCGCAAGAATTTGTTTTTCTGTGATACTGTAACTGAATGTTATCTAGTTAATGGAATTGAAATGAAACTATGAGTAATTTTGGAAAGTTAATTATCAATGCAACTTAGATTTTAAAGAAATTTTAAAGTTTGAATTTTAGTGTTAGCCAATAATTATTTTTAAGAATGGGGCAAATTGAATTTATTATGTGAAATATATACCATTTCTCAAAAACACAAAAATTAATGTATAGATTTAAAAAAAAAAAAACGGAAGTTCTCATTACAAACGGATTCATTTTTTTTTTCTTTGCAGTTATTAAACTTTATCAAACGGAAACAATTTTTTGAAAGAAAGTTCCAAATAAAGTGATAAAATTTTGTTAATGTATAATTTGCGTAACACAGCATTCAATTAAAGAAGCGCCAATTATTTCCTTTCAATTATTAGTGACACTAAAATAAATACAAAAGAGCAGCTCAAAGTCGAAAATGTTAGTTTATTGATAATTGTTTCTCATTAAAATTTCAAGGACTTTCAGGTCCCTTCGTTAGACAAAGAATTTATCTTTAAGAATTAGGCACTTTAGAGGATTTAAGGAAGCAGAAAATTAATGAACTCATTTAGTGTTCCAATTTATTTATTTCGATAAGCTCTTCAAGCTAAAATTTTTATCTCATTGCTTTGAATATTATACTTTGATATATATATAATACTTTGATATTAGTTTTTGTTTTAAATTGTAGTTTCTAACAGAAAAACATTTAAAAATGAATTCTAATTACATATATTAATTTTTTGTGACTTATTTTTTTAAGTGTTGGTAGTTATAAATTTTATTAAAATCAAACAAAAAGTTCTGTTTTACTTTTTTCTTTCACTTTCTTTTTTGCCTCTTTTGTAAGTAAAAACTAAAAAATAAAGTTGCCTATTTTTAAATCAATTGTCTGATGAATTAATAGAATAAAGCACGTCCCAGAGTTTTTAATTAAAATATATGAAAAAAAAAGCATTTTTGAATGTGAATTTTAATTACGTATTCAAACGAAATTAATATTTGTTTCTATAATTTTAAATTTTTCACTTTCATCAAATAATGAAACTAACAATAAATGTAAGAAGTAATGAAGCAGACTTCTTAATCCACCATTCCATTAAAAAAATTAAACAAGGAATTGAAACTTCTAATTTTTAATTTTCTTCCATTTATTATTACTTGCTTTAAAATCTTTAAAATTTCATCACCAGGTGGCGCATGTGGTAAGAAAGAGTTTTCTTAACTGATACTTTTGTTAAATCAGTAAATGTTTCAAATAGATAATTTTAAATGACTATTGAAGAAGTCTTACATAATGTTTGATTTAATATTATTAACTGAATAAGAAAGGCTGTATTAGAAGAATTTCAAAATGTATATATATTAATTTCTCAAATTAATATGTTGATATGTTGTTGTGATATTGAGAGATCATGCGGTTGTTCAGAATGAAGAGCATAACATAGGACACCTAAAGAGTTTAAATGGTTGGTAATATTCTGTTTTATATTGTCACAAAATTACTCAAAAAGAACATATATGTATATTATCTCCACCACAAATTGAATATTATTTTATCAGAAGTTACGTATCATTTTCATAACATCTTGGTATATTATTTCAGTTTCTACAAGTCGCTCGTGTTATCTGATCGAATACTAAATTAGTTATTTCATAGTTATAAATAAAAAAATGAAGTTAAAAACACTTTTGAAATGCATGCATTTATTGGTTTATCAAACAGAAGAGTCATTTTTTCATTTGAAATACAATATGTTTTTCAATTTTTAATTCACAATTTATTGCTGGAAATCAGTATTATACTTGAAATATTTTAATACTTGAATAATTTTAATACTTGAAATCAATTTTGTCTCAAATTCACCACAAGACAGGCATAATGTTGTATAATACAAAGTTAAAAAATCCCTCGATTAATTGATAAGCTAAACATTCAAATCATTAAAATAATTTGTTCTATTTGTGTTTTATGTGTTAAATCGAAAATACATAAATTCTAAATAGTTATTTTTACAGAAAGAGCATGAATAATTAATGAGGAAATTCCTTTTCCGTTGGAAATGAAATAAATTGACTTAATTAGATATACATAAAAGAATGTGAGAAAAAGTTAGCTATTTGATACATTTGAATGAAAGGAGAAATATCACATTGGAAAAAATACTAAACGATTGAAATGAAAAATATAATCTTCTTCCAATATCTCACATAACAATATATATCACTGTAGCTGTCAGATATATGAGAAAATTCCGTCACCAATTTAAAATGAATCAAATGGCTACAGATATTTTTCAAAAGAATAAGATTTCGCTAAGCAATCGAAATCAATATAATACGATTATGAACCATATCCGGTTGACATAAAAAGCGGTAAAACTGGATACCTGTCACTCAAAACTGAAAGGGTAAGGTAAGGGAAAAAAATAAACAGCTTTTTTGCTAGGTTGACGTACAATAGGGTAGAGTAGGCGCCAATAAGAAAAGGAAACACAGAAGAAAGCGGCAACATCCCCTACGGGGAAGGAGTAGAACGGTATTTTCTTCTCCAATCGTTCGAAAGGGCATCCTTCCTCTTGCTGTTCCTTGCAGACTGTTTTTTTTTTCCTTTCATTTCTTTCAGTCTTTCCTATACCTGCTTTTCTTTTGATTATTCCAACATTTGCACGCGCTTTTTTTGTCCGTCGCATTTGTGTTTACAGAAAGAAGGTGATATCCTTTCTTCTTTTAAAAAAATTGTTTTATTCCATTAAACAAAAATTTCTCTCTTGTTAAACGACAGAAGGAGATATTTGTCTCTGAACTGAACATGGGCAGACAGTTTTAATCTTTGGAGTGACAGAAATTTTTATCCTTAAATCATGCGTTATAAACTTTCTAATGAATTTTGATTTAAAATATATAAGTGTAAATTTAATATTTGTTTAGTTATTTTCAACTTTACTAATAATAAAAATAAATATTTGGGTATCTAAGTGTCCGTGTTTGTAAGCATTGGCACTCCACAGGCCATATCTCTTAATTTAGAGCTATAAAACTTGTTAATATATGTATTTTGGATATTAGGAAGGTGCTCCTTGTTGATATTTTTTTGGAAATTTTCTTTAAAATTTCGAATAATCAAAAATTAGGCGAAATTTAATTTCCTGCGAAAGTTTGCACAACATGATATTTATTTTAAAATTCATATATTATATCTTTTCAATGCTGTAAATTGTTCGGTGAGTAAAAGTTTCTCGAATAAATATATTTAAAGTGTATTTTATATTGCTTATCATCATGATATGAAAATTCAGGTTATTTTGCCATATTGTGAAAATTTTTGGTTTATATATGCTTTTAATAATAATCTTTGGATTATTGTTATATTTACAATTAGATTTATCGTAAGAATCAAGCAATGGTCAATATTCTTTTTCATTTTTTATCTCAGCAAATTTTTAATTTATTCTTATCACGCAGCAAATGTTTTAATTTTTAGCGAGATTTTTAAATATTACAACACTTATCTATGGTATAAAGAAATGCAAAATATTGATAGAAAATTAGAAAAATGTTAAGCAAAATGATCAGAACATGTAAAACTTAAAAAACAATAGATTTATATGTCTTTGAACATTTTCAGTTAAAAATTATTTTTCTGAAGAAACCAGTAAGACATAGTTAACATAAGATACTTAAAAATTTAGGAACTATTATTTCTGACAAGTTACTGTAAAATTTAGCAGTTACTTTCAACAGACTGTTAAAATTGGTTCATAAAATAAATAAGATTAAACACGACAGTTCTGGTCAAAATGTTCTTATCCCACCCCCTTTTTGATTTTTAAATTTCAAATAAAATACTTTCATTTCATATTAACCAAAGAATTATGATGTTCGAATAACAAATAATTAAATAACATGAACCATTACTAACAAATTATTTTAAAGAAGAATCAATAATGATTTATTTTGAAAATTACATACTCTTAAGAAAATTGTTTTAAGCGATTTTTTCCACTGAGTTTTGAGTAGACTTTTATTAGATGTATAAATTCTGTATAGATTTTCTTCGCATTTTATTTTTAGATCATATATATACAATTTTTAAGAGTGTTTATTCTCCCCGATTGTCTTTGTAAAAATACCAAACTCAATGAAATTTTTATTGGTATTATAAACAGTATTTATATATTTTTTTAATTTTTCAAATTCACTAAGTGATGATACAAGTTCTTTCCATTGAATCATGTACATTTTAAAAAGTAATGTGGATTTATTTGTATATTTAATCAAAAATCCATAGACAAAATATTCTTAAAACTTCAAGTACAAGAGCAATTAAAAAAGGCTTAGATCATTTACCTTAAAAGCTTATGTTTCAGACCTGAAAAAATAAGATAAAAATAATTGGGCTCTTGGATGATTAAAATGAAATTCTGAGTACACTTGTTTTACATTACTTTCTTTTGAAATTCAATTTTTATTTCTTAAATGAACTAAGAACCTGCTTCGAAATCATAATACGACAGTTTTGGTAAGGATGCTTTGAGTTTTAACCAAAATAGGATAACGAGAAAGATACCTGAGGTGTCAATCATCTCTGAATCTCCACACCTATCTGAAAGATGATGCTTAATATTTACGATCGGGTACAAATTTACATAATAGAAATTCGGGTTTTGAATCCGTCACCTAACTATTCTGACCTAAACTTTTGCCACACATTCCTTTCAATATTCTCATCATAAGTGATTTTAAAAACTTTCTGGGTCAATATACATAAACAACACCTAAAAATTTCCTATACATAAAATATAAATTATTCCAAAATATAAATTTTTTCTTTCGAAACTGTACTAAACATGCTTATGAGTCATGCCCAAATTCGATTGTAATCGTTATATCGCAAAAAGATACGAGAATTAAGTGAATTACAAAACAATTAGTATCATCAATTTAACATGGGAAAATATCTTGCAGGTATTAATATCAAAAATAGCCTATATAATGGATGCATTTGGATATGCTATAGTACCTACAGGAGATAGGAAAGATATCATAGACATGACCTAGGCCTTGTTTTCTTATTATTTACAAATGTTAAACATTTCACAGTATTCATCATTGGAAAATTTTACAAATAATAATTTATAATGGTCTCCTAAAGAAATGTATTTTGTCAAATTTCAGTAATATCTATTACGTAATTATAATATAGCAATATTGATTTTAAAGTTTTATAAAAAAGATACAACTCAACTCAACATAATACAATCAGAAAATTCATTTTAATGAAAAGTTTTAATTATTAATATGCATTAAACGATACAATTAATGTTTATTCTCAACTTATCTTTTTGAGAGTTTTTTCACTATTAATGTTACGGCTTTGAAAAGCATGATATTTCAGGTTTATTTGGATAAAATTAATACTATATCAATGAACAAAACGTGATTTGAAAAGTCAGATTGCAGGCAATCTAAAAGCGATGTCACAGTCTTGGAAATTTTCCAAACAAATGTGCCTTTTAAGTGTTACTTTCTTAAAGCGAATGTCCCTTAGATGTCGTTTTATCCTAAATCGATTATTCTTCAGTGAATTACATTTGAATGAATTTTGAATTTTATTATATTTGAATGAATATTGAATTTAATTATATCTGAATGAATTTTGAATTTAATTATATTTGAATGAATTTTGAATTTAATTATATTTGAATAAATTTTTAATTTAATTATATTTGAATTAAATTTTATTTGAGATATTTTATTTGAAAAATATCTTATGTTTGTGAATTATATTTGAATTACGTCTTATTTTATTACTATTAAATCTTATCATTTTAAAAATGATTGCTCAGAAATTTCCAGCTAACTGGTTTTATTTACAATCTCCCCGTATCGCATTCAGAAACTTCACTATATTTAGTCACCTATTTTATGACTGTAGTTATCACCATTCTAAAAATATTATAGTTATAGGACTATACTCTATACATGTATATGCATCTATTACATTCGGAACCTTATAGAATATCTTTATAGCTATTCCGATAGATATTCGAAACAATGAAACATCTTACTTGTCACTGAGAACGAAAATATAAAATTAATCTTGTTTTTCGTGTAGTTGGCATATAATGGTGCTCGATAGATATATATAAGAAAAGGAAATACCGAGGAAAGGGTCCAAGTCCCCTGCGGGAGAAGGAGTAGAATGATATTATCTTCCCCAATCCATTGAAAGGGCATCAATCTTTTTGCTCTTCCTCGCAACTTTTTTTAACCTTCATTTCTTTCAGTGTTTTCTGTGCGTGCTTTTCTTTTGATTATTCTCATACATGCTCGCGCCTCTTTCATCTGATGTATTTGTGCTTGTGGAAAGAAGGTCTATTCTTTATTTTTCTAAAAAAATACTCTTTTATTCCATTACACAAAAAATTTCTCTCTTGGGTAAGGACACTTGGGAATAGTCGTCTGGAAACCAAATATGAACAGACGATTTTAACTTTTCCGGTTACAATCTTACCTCAGTTTGTTGTGTTTTGTTAACTTGCATGTGAGTTTGACAGAAAGCTGTATATAAAGAAAACCAAAGAGCATTCCTTTTCTTATATAGCAAAAATGAAAAGAAACTACTAAAGAGTTTCGATAGTGTAGTTTAACATTTTTGGTTAAGGACTGTTATAACTTTCTTTAGTTTCAATTAAATTATTTTTTTATATAAAAAGTGAAAATAAATTTACAATCATATTAAATTTCAAATAGTAGAATTTTGAAGCATAATTTATTGATTCATTTCACAGAAAAATGTATTTCTATATGAAAACTGGTAGAGCTATGTCACTAGTGAGTCAAGTTCAATTTTTACCTTTCAGTTACCGCAATCTTGTGTTATCAACACACATTAAATTATTGTATTTTTTGACGCTGTTATTTAATTAGATTTTTGATGTTTAAAGATGAAATTTTGTCATCGATTTTTCTGTTTTATTTGATGATATTGGAATTTTATATATTTCTGTTAATTTAATGGCAATACCCTTTGTTAATAGTTTAAAAAGTTATTTATCATTAAAAAATAACTTAATTTAGCTTAATTTAGATTAAATACCAGTAGATTCCTTGAAGTTAATTTAAGAAACAATTAACTTTAAGTGTCCATATTTATAATTTTTATTATGTAATAAATATTAGAAAACAGTTACAGTAAAAATTTTCCTATTTTTTTTTTCTTTTTCTCACTATTATGAAATTGTATTTTTGCTCTATTTTCTTTAAATTTAAGTCTTAAAATTATTTATTCCCATATTTTATAATTAGATACTATAATTTAATTTGTAATTATGCCATATAAATATCTGATATATTATATCTACTCAAATTTGAATAAATTTAAAAATACATTCTTAAAACTGGTGACTTCTAATTGGATAGCAGAAAGTTTGCATCTTATTTTTTTCAAACATTATGAAGGATTACACTTCCTAAAATCTTGCATATTTTATCGAATTTTAAATTTGAAAAATATTGTTATTTTAACTCAAAAAAAATAAGTGCTCACAGTTAAATAATTAAACATAAAAATATATGTTTTTATTTCCCCATGCAGACATTATGCATTTTTTCATCATTTCAAATTAAATATAGTTTGTTTGATTTTCTTCTTAAATGAACACATTTTTGTTAAAGAAACATTTACTTACAATCTTAAACGAATGAAACTTTGCGAACTAGCCAATACAGATAGTATTTAAAAAAATGTCTAAATTTTTATGTAAATTATTATCGGAAGCAAAGGAAATTGTATAAGGTATATTCTACTTCTTTACTAACATTTTTCTTATTATTTCATTCAACTAAAGTTTCTCTCTTAAGAGGACGACTATGGAGGCCACTCGTCTGTAAGCCAAACGTGGGCAGACAACTCTATCTTTTATGTTTATGAAATTGTTTTTCAGTGTTCGTTGCTTAGTAAATTTTATAGTATCTGTTGAAGTTACTCAGAAATAAAATTAATGCCTCCTTATCTTTTATGAACTAAATAAGATACAACCTTTAAAAACACTGTTTTATTATTGTACTAAAAGGTAATATAAAATATTTTTGTAAAAATCAAGAATAGGACATTAAATGAAATAGCAAAAGTGCCAGTTTATAATAAAAATGCTTCAAGTAAATAGGATTGTACATTTCGTCATGTCAATAGCAAGCACATCTGTAATACATTTTAATTTTTTAATGAATATTAGGAAATTTCCCCTATGTTTTATTTCTTGCGATTTAATTTAGTAATAACAACGCTTCACACTTTTTATTTTTATGTTTTGCCATCCACATTATAGATAGAAAAAAATTACTATTTGATGCACTAATGCACTTTTAAATTTATAATTTTAAAACCTTTTTTTTTTTTTTACTTTTTGGTCTTTAAAATATTTAATAATTTCTGATAATAAGAATTACAGAATCTTAGAACTAAATTATTTTCGAATTCATAATTAGATTACTTCGGTTATTTAGAATAAAAATTTAATTAATCATACGGATAATAATTAAATGTAAAAGTATTTAAATATTTTATTGCCACAGGAATGACTAGTACTAAAAAAACTTCACTAAATTTCAGAATTACAGAGTAAGAAATTGGAGCAAAAAATTAATTGTGAAATTTTATATTTAAAAAGCAAAACAAGTCATTAAAATTTAAATAAAAAATTAAACAAAAGTTAAATACTTAAGTGAAAGCATATAATAAAAAATTTCTTAATGAAGATCCATTTTTTTTAATTACACATCGTGAATATTATCTCTCACAAAATATTTATTTTTCTTCCAACAAATAAAGAATATAATTTTCTCAGAAGATGAAAAAATCAAGAAATATTTTTATTAGAATAGTTAAAAATATATTTGTTAGAATTGTTTTGCAATTTATAGTTATAATCCATAATATTTTTATATTTTTATTTTCAGTATATTCTTTAGAAAGGAAATGTGAAAAGATATTTCAAAAGCTTCTAATATTGAATATAGTAGACTAATGAATTAAACAATATATGATGTATGATCAAAATCCTAAAATATCAATTAATACTTCGGAATATATAATAAAAAGTAACCGAGGAAGGTGTAATTATCTGATAGATCCGAGTAAAATTTCCTTTAAAAAAAAAAGAAAAAAAGAAGGAATTGTGTTCGGAAATTTATAAAAGACAATCTACTAGAATCATCCAGAAAACAAAGATCGTTTAGTTATACAAAATGAATAACACAAAATGTATAGGAACGAACAATTATATCACCTCTCTGAAACTTCCATCATTTCTCTGCATAGTAGCCTCCTACATTTGAACATTTTTCCTTTCTAGCCACGAGGTTCAGTATTCCCATGTTATAATTTTCTGCCACTGGTTCATAATGGAAAATAGAGTCTGCAATAAACAAAAGACATATTACAGATTAGTCTACGTAGTTTATTCCTCTTTCTCTCTTCTTGACTTTGATTGTGACCGGTGATGAGACCTTGGTGTCTCATTTCACCCCGAAGATCAGGCACCAGTTACTTGAGTGGCATCTATTCTTTACCTCCCCTACTTCAAAAACGTCGAAGAAAATTCCAAATAGACATTTTAAAAAGGAAAGGCAATGGCGCCGTCTTTTAAGATCGCAGAGATGTGCTTTGGTGGATTTCATGCCAAAAGACATTAAGGTAAATGCAAATCGTCTTGAAAGACACTTTGAAAACATGAGAGCTATCTAAAGCAAGAGGCGAGGAATATTTTGTAGAGGTATTTATTCACGAAAATACCAGCCCTCATACAGATGCTGCAACTCAAAAATTACTGAATAGTTTCGAATGGGAAATTTTCAGCCGCCTTACACTCTGGACCTTGCTTCTAGCAATTTCTACATTTTTCTTAAGCTGAAAGTGTTTTTGAAAGGTCAACGTTATGAAATGATCATGAGTTGGTGCAATACCATTGGTTTGACGAACTAGCAGTAGAAAATAATAACATGGGGTTTCTGGAGCTCGAGATCAGATACGACAAATGGTCAAATGTAGGAGATGATTATCTAGGGATGTAAAAGAAGCTTTCGTTATATAACAGAATTGTCTTTTTTTCCAACATTGAATTAATCATTTTATACTATAATTAAATAGTCTTTATTTTCTGTATAGACCTCGTAGAACTAATGAGAGGCGCATTTTAAAGTATGGCACACTTTACTTTCAGGATATCATTTATTGCAAAATAGGGTATTTTATGGTATCCAAATATTTATATCACCATGTTTAAAAAAATTAGTTTAGTATAATGAAATTGACATCCGATTTAAAAACAACAATAAGGCAATTTTGAGACGAATCTAGAAATTTTGGATACCTGTCAGATGATAAGGACGGCATTTAAACTGTAAACCCCTTTTCGAATTTCCGAACATCAACGATTTAATTAGATATTTTTAAAAGAAAAAAGTAGAATTGGAACAAATAATCAACAATGAAAATCTAATTGTAATCAGAGGCATGAATTAATATAAATATGTTATTTTCAATATATAATACATTAGAAAAATACTATCACAACAGATAGCATTTACATCCGAAGATGTTAAAGACATGTTGGATATTTTGGGATGTCAATAATACATACTCGAATCTTACTTGCAAATGACCAACTGGCAACATTCTCTAAGGGGGGGGGGGGAGTCAGACGATTCTCCACGCCACACATTAAAGCAGCACTTGACTTTTAACCTTGGAAATAACGTAAGTTTCAGAACGCTCATTCTTAAGATTTGTATATTAGAAATGAAATTATTTCAAATGGTGCTATGTCCTTTAATTCCTTATTCCATATATATATATATATATATATATATATATATATAAGTAACCAATCAAAAGCAAACCAATCAAAACTATGTAATTACCATTCCAATCTAAACTCTAAAATCTTCAAAAATCTAATTTTCTCAAAGTTAACAGGATAAAAAAGGTTTGCAATAATAAAAACTCCTATATTGAAGCATCAAACCACCTCATTAATAATTTAATTAAAAATGAGTTTCCCAAAAATTACTGTAATGTCAATTTTTTAATTAAACAAGGTATGGTTTGGGATTAATCCTTTTGGCTTAAATAAAAAATTAGAACTTTCCTTGCTTTTTTTCACTCAATAGGTGGCGCTGCGAGCTTACAATTTTTACCTAAATTGCCGTTAGCTTTGTTTTTAATGGGCGGGAATCACAATCGATAGCTTGGGATTTTCTGGACTGTTAGAAGGTATGTTATGCCTTTACGTTATATTTTTTACCTTTTCGTTATTTCTTCTGTGTTTAATTTGTCTGTTTTTGATATTTTGGTGTTTTTTGTTATTGTATTTTTACTTATTAGTAGTTTTTCTTCTAATTGGTTGTTTTGTATTTTCCTTTCTGTTAAAATGGTATATCTCTTAGGCCTAATTTCAGGGGATTTTCGGGTCACGAAGGAATCATTATTAGACGTTTGTCTGAATTTCCTTTACAGAAAAAATCCCTTTTTTGAATCCCTGCCTGAGGGTGACCCTTGAAAAAGTCTTCAGGCCGGATTCTTCCTTTTTTAATCTTTTTTAATATTTTTATTTGGTTTTTTTGTTTTTCCATTTTACTTTATTTTTATACTTTTGTATATATATATATATATTATCTTTGGTTGTAAAATTTCTTGACAACCAACTTTTATTATTTTCATTTTCTTGTAAAAAATTTCATTTTATAATGTATAACATGCTTGTATCTATAGATCTCACAGGCGTTTAAACGTATATTGCCCATGCAAGGTTAGCTTATTTGAATAGCATAAAAACACAAAGATTCGAATCTCTTGCACGAAATGTCACATCATGTTTATGTTTTGGATTTGATTTGTTTGTCTTATCTTTATCTGGTTTGATTGCTCTTTATCGTTCATGCTTTGCGGGTAATGATTTTTACATCATACAATGGACATAAAATGTGAAGTCAGCCTAAAAGCATTATCGTGTCAAAAAGTACATTGTTTGATATATGATACATATAAATGCTATAAACAAATAAATAATGTATTTGTTTTTGCTGGGTTGCATTACTTCTATTAAAATACTGATTTTAAAAATTTTCTTATAACTGTAGAACAACGATCGTGTACACAAAAATATATTTAAGTGAGTAAGGATAAATTAAGAAATTAAGAAAATGAAAAGCATTACTGTAAAATAATTTTGTTTTGAAAATTTATGAACGTCAAAAAATATTGAATTCAAACCAAATGGGAATGGGCATGAGTGAAAAACTGTTTTTTTAGCTTTAAATTCATGTCAAAATGAGGGATGTAATAATAGGCTTGTAAGTGGTTAGGGAAATAAAGTTAAACCTTTTTTTATTAATATTGATCAAAATTAAAATTAAAAAGATTATCAATCGCCATTTAATATTCAAGAAATAACTCTTTAATAATTTTAGGATATATTCATCTGCTTCTAGAGCAATTCGAATGATTATTTTCATTGTACATGTGGTATTGTTCTCAGTTTACAGACAATATGTCGGGCTGTGAATGTTATGATCTTAAAATCATTTCTTTGCAGCTTGTAGAAATGTTTTTTCCTGCATTCCTGTATTAGACTGTATAAGCTTTATAAATGGCAATTTCTTTTACAAAATTAAATTATACTACGAAGATTATAGTTACATTTTGGAATAGTACTTATTTCTTCAAACTAATTTTGTTCGAAACAAGACACAGATCCTCAATTATGGTGTCAGTATAGCATATGAAATTTAAATTATCTTATGCCCTGTGCTTTCGAATTAATGAATTTATATAAATATGAATAGATAGACAAATCAACGTGTTGGCGGATTTTATCCAGAATTTGGCACATGCTTATATTTTGTATATAAAAAAATTTATAAGTTTTATTCATCTAGATCGCTGCATTTTTGAGTTATTTTGTTCACATACATCTGACACTGTTTATAAACAGACTTTCCGCAAACAAATTTCCCTTAAAATTATATAGAAATCTACAGTTTTGGTGTAAAGACCGTATATCAAGTTTCAAATACTTATCTCCTTGCTCTTTTGTGTTATTATAATCATAAATAGGCAGATAGATTAACAGATACATAAATATAACACGGCTGCCAAACAGACTTTCCTTAACAAATTTCTTCCCAAATTATATAGAAATCTGCAGTTTTAGTGTAAAGACCACATACCAAATTTCAAATACATATCTTTTTTGTTCTTTTGAATTATTGTATTCATAAATAGATAGATAGGTTAATGGACACATACATACGACACGGTTGGAAAACAGATTTTTTGTAGACAAATTCCCGCCTAAATTATATAGAAAATTGCAATTTTGATATAGATACTACATACCAAGTTTCAACCATATTTCTTCTTAATACTTTGAGTTATTGACAGATAGAGTAATAGACACATACATATAACATGACTCATAAACAGACTTTCATTAGTCAAATTCCCCCCCCCCCCCCATTTATATATAAATTTGCAATTTTGATATAGATACTACATACCAAATTTCAACCATATTTCTTCTTACTCCTTTGAGTTATTGACAGATAGCATAAATAGACATATAGAGTAATAGACACATACATATAACATGACTAATAAACAGACTTTCATTAGTCAAATTTCCTCCCAAATTATATAGAAATCTGCAATTTTGGTGTAAAGACAGTTAAAAAAATTTCAACTTGAGTTATTGTATTCATATCTTCTTGCTAATTTGAGTTATTGCATTTATAAATAGACAAATAGATTAATAGACACATACATATGACACTGCTGACGAAAAAACATTTTTTAGACAAATTTCCTCCCGAATTATATGGAAATCTACAGTTTTGGTATAAAGACCACATATCCAATTTCCATTACGTATTTTCTTGCTCTTTTGAGTTATTGTATTCATAAATAGACAAATAGATTAATAGATTCATACATAGGATATTGCTGACAAACGAATTTTCGATAGACAAATTTCCTCCTAAATTATACAGAAATCTTCAGTTTTGTTTTAAAGATCGTAAAACAAATTTCAATTGCATATTTTCTTGCTCGTTTGAGTTATTGTATTCATAATTGGGCATATATATTAATAGGCACATAAATATAACACGGCTGATAAACAGATTTTCTGTAGACAAATTTAGCTCCTGAGTAATTTTTAAACAACATATCTTCTTGCTTATTTGAGTTTTGGTATTCATAAAGAGACAGACAGATTTATAGACACATATAATTACACATATAGACACATATGTGTAATTATATGTGTCTATAAATCTGTCTGTCTCTTATGACACATTTCAGTATAAAGATCAGGTATTAAATTTCAACTGCATATCTTTTGAATTATATTATTCATAAATAGAAAAATAAATTAATAGACATATACATATGACACGGTTGAAAACATACTTTCCGTATACAAACGTCCTCCCAAATTATGTAGAAATATTCAGTTTTGGTGTTAAAATCACAAATCTTGTTAATTAAATTTATTAAAATTATGTGTTTATTTATTAATTATGTACTTTTCACAAATACTGCAAAATACAAAAGAGGTTTTGCTGTCATTCCCACTACATATCTTCTTGCTCTTTTGAATTATTGTATTGATAAGCAGAAAGATATATAAATAAACACAAATATATGACACGGTTGACAAACAGACATTTTGTACATAAACTTCTGCCCAAATTATATAGGAAATTACAGTTTTAATGTAAAGTCATATGCCAAATTTCAACTACACATCTTTTTGCTGTTTTGAATTATTGTAATAGACCATAGACCACAAATAGACTGATAGACCATAGATAGACTATGATATGTAACCATAGATAGACTTACAATATTCACTGTTTTTGAGATTACAGTATTCTCTAAAGCATTTCTTTGCAAATAAAACTTTCTTAATATTTCTCGTCAATTTTATGCTTTATTATAACTCTACACGAAAACGGAGAAAAAAAACTATATTCATAAATCTTGAGATAAATTTCAAATAATCATTGAAGAAGAACAATATCCTCATTTCAGAGGCAAATGTTCACTGAGTAAAAACAGCTCCGAGAATCGCGGCACGTTTCATTCAGACACCACATTTAAATAAATGTTACGTGTTTTTCTGACTATAAAGGAGAAGAAAATAATGTCATGTGAAAATCTGGCTCGATGTATTAACATTTCGGTTGTGATAAAAAAGCACTAGCACATTTTTCAGAGAAAGCTACTGAGGCGCAGGAAAAAAACGAATTATTTCGTTTTTTTATACGCTTTTACGAAGCATAACGGAAAAAAAAGTAAGGAATGTATAAAACAAGTCGTTAGAATTCCAAATGTGGGCTTGCAGCCTCTATCTGGTTTCTTTAGACATTTTAAGTATTCTAGTTTTTGAAAGTGCTAAAGCACAGAAATTGACTTCATTTTAAATGTAGAAAGTTCCTTTGGAAAATTTTATATATGAATTCTGACTTTCATTACGTTGTGCTGAAATAATTTTGAGGAAAGTTTTAGTTCGAAATCATCGATAAACAAGTAAATAAATAAATTTATTATAATAAATAAAGCTATTAAGTTTTTATGTTTCATAAAAGTGCAAATATATAATTAAGAAGCTGAGCGGAAAATTCATATTTGGTCCATTTACGGTGCTTAATTCTAAAATAGATAATTCGTATTTGTATTTGATTAAATGTCCATGAATAAAACATATTTAAGAATTTTATAAATAATTTTAAAAGTAAAAAAAAGATCGGTTAATTGATTTAAAAATATTATTATTTTTATCCTGAAAATTTATATATTATAAATTAAAAGATTAAAAATGCGATTTAGATTTTAGAGTGTTTAAATATTAAATTCAGCAGAAAAACAAATTTTAAAAATGATCATATTTTGTTATAGTTTGGGTGATTCTAATAAATAAAGATTTTAATTTCCGATAAAGATTCAATTCATCCAAAAACCCGAATTAAGAAAAACAGGCCTGAAAAATCAAATTAAAAAGAGAAAAGGAAATTCTTTAACTGAAAGAACACCAAGACGTATTTTGTATTTAGCAGTTTCCATAAATAGAACAATAATTAACAAATAAACTTTTAATTTTGTTAACAAGATTTTAACAATAAAATAAGAAATTATCAGCAAACATCAATTCAAATACAAGCAAGTGCTCATTAAAACTTCAGTAAAAACAGTAAAAATTACATTTAATGTGTTAAAAATATCAAAGCAATTTTATTGTGTTTTGGAAAACTTGAATACATCATACAAATTTAAAACTTCTTACGAGTTAAACGTTTTAATTCTTAATTTACTATCAGAGAGTACACAAAATATAACATATCTGGTAACAAAATTTTATCTGGATTTTTAATTTTGCCTTGATCTAATCGAAATTAATACGAATTATAAACGAGACTTTTAACGCTATATTAATAGAAAATTCAATATATAAAAATATCGATAGATTCAAATAAAAAATGTTCGAATAAGCCAAATAATGATATTCTACACAAAATAATTTTATTGTTGTCTTATGAATTCATTGATGCTACTTATTCCGATAGTGTTCCATCAATAATTGCTTAACTCGTTGTCCAGCGGTGTTACAGGAGTCATGCCACATGTACCCCCCCCCCCCCAAAAAAAAAGAAACAAAAAACGCCAACAATTTTTCGTTTCACCTTCCGATCTTATCTAAATGGTGTTGGACATAAAACTATTCGGCGGGAAGTAATACTTATGTAGATACACAAGACATCCCTCCATCCATCTTGGGTGAGATGAAACTAAATAAAAAAAAATCAATTTATTAAGCTGAAAATTATGGGTTAAGAATTGGAATCTGGACAACATTTTTTGGGTCACAACAGAATTTTTCATTTCTATTTGTTGCTCGTGCATTTTTATCCAAGAGCATCGATCATGAAGAGGTGAAATCATATGAAATATTGTAGAATTAGGTTAAAAAGCAAGATCTCTGAATCTAAATTGTTTCAATTGTTTTTCAATAAATTTATTACTATGCATTTGACAACATAATGGTCTATAATGGATCTTGCAAATATCTTCTAAATCATAATATGTTAAATGGCACATGATACAAAGCTTCAGCTTTCCACTGCTCCATTGATTAATCATTGCTGTCCAAAAACTTGCTTCTCTAAGCCAGAGCGAGTGTTCTTTTATTCTAGACGAATCGTACCACCGAAGTTACACACCGGTGACAGGTATCGGTGGCAAAAGTAGAAATGCATCTCATGGAGTGGTTCTTTCGATTTTGCGCTCTGTCACTTCGGCAGATAATACATGTAAGTTTCCTCTTTCTTTTCAAGTGACAGTTCTCAATTTCTTTTGCCCCTCTCCGTGGCATGAAACAATGTGATGGGTCGTTTCTTTAACACAATAATGATAAAGGAACGGTACATTGCTAGGAACATTATAGCATTTTTCTTCTGCTTCGGTTTTATGGAAAAGCAATAAAAAATTTTGCTATTGTTTTAGGAAGGGACGTGACTTATTTTTGCTATCGGAGTTATAGTTTTATTTCTTAACAATAAAATAATAAGCGAATGAGAGGCAAAAATATATATTATTTTTTTTTAAAAAAAGAGAGATTAAGTAAAATGAATAGCCAAATATATTCTATCATTTCAAATAATAAGAAAATAGCATCTGTGATTCATTTCTAAATCTTTTGAAATTATCTATTCTAATAAACTATCATTAGAATTAATTACTAAGCATGGATACTGATAGTTTTAATCTCTTTTGGCCTAACGTATTGGGACAATTCATGACTCAAGAATTCATGGTGGAAAGGAAGAGCGGTAATTTTTATGTCAAGGCGATTTTCATTCTACTAAATAACATCTTACAACTAATAACATGAAAATTTGGGAAAAAAATCTAACGTAGGGTAGGTAAGTTGCTTTTCTGAAAGATAACGCATAAACTGACCCACATTACATTTCTATGTGGAGAAAAACCTGGAAAATAATCACAGGCAACAATTGGCTTTGAAGCGTTCATTGACCCACCAGGTTAAAAATATGATTCTGGTCAAGGGATTAGTCACAGGATAAGATCTCTTAAAATTTCCTTTTCGAATACACATTCATTAGAATTAATTTAATTTTCACTACTAAAGTTTGATGATTTTAATTTACTTTGGTTATCATAACTATAAAGATTGAAGGACTCTTGATGAAAAGGAATTGTCGACATTTCTTGTTAGTCCGGGCGATTTTAGCGCAATGAAATAATACCTGTGAAAGAAATCTAATAAATGAGAGAATAAGTTATCTTCCTTAAAGATTCCAGAAAATTTTACCCATGTTTGATTTCCATGTGAAGAAAAAGACCTGAAAAATAACCCCAGGCAACAATTTGCTTTGAATGCGTTCATTGATCGACCAGGTTTAAAAAAATGTTTATGTTTAAGGGACCAGTCAGAGGATAGGATCACTTAAAATTACCTTTGCTAATACACCCTAATTAGAGTCAATTTAATTATCAGGCGTAGAGTCTGATGATTTTCATATCGTTTGGTTTAACATATCTATAACAACTGAAGGACTCTTGGTGAAAAGGAATGGGGACATCTCATGTTAGTCCAGGCGATTTTATAGCAACTATAGAAATATGAGAAACAAATCTAATAAATAAGAGATAAGCTATCTTCCTGAAGGTTATTAGAGAAATTGGTCCACATCTGATTTCCATGTGGTGAAAAATCTGGAAAATAACCAAAGGCAACAATTTGTTTTGAAAAGGTACATTGATCTACCAGAATAAAGCAAAATGATTTTGGTTAAAGAGGGTTGATTTGGTCAGTCAAAAGATAGGACAAATAACGTATTTACTAATGTTACTTACCCATTAATTATGCAATGTTTTAACTCAAAATTCTCTTTCAAAGACAGGAATATTCAGAAATCTCATAATATAGTTAGAAATCATATACATAATTTCTGAATCGGAAAGAGGACTTTCATTCTAATGATTGGTAGAATGGCACTAATGAAACTTATTGGCAAATAAAATTCTATTGGTTAATATAAAAAATTGTAAAGTTTATTATTATAATTTATGTTTTTCTGAACTCTTCATTGCATTCATTCTGTAAGTGCTATTTAGCATATCGATATTAAATAGAAGATAAAAACCCAAGTAAAATATGAAATTTTAGAGAAAAAAACTGGAGTTTTAGGGAAACAGGTGTCCTTTCAGTTTGATAATCACTGAAAGTTAACCTCCCCCAAAATAGTGAAACTACATAACAAAATAAAATAATTCAAACGGCATAGTAAATGCTGTTTTTACCAAAATAAATGAACCTATTCCTCAAGGAATTAACTATATATATCTTCCATTGATAACTCTTGTTACGGTAGAAAATCTGAGCAACGCAACTAACTCAATTAAAAAGAAACCTCTGAAATTCCCATTCGGCCTATTCATCAACTAATTAGACACTAAGGACTATCTCAAGACCGGAATCTTTCCAATTTTCGATGTGATGTCAACTTATCATTCTATAACTGCCCTGTTGATGGAGGCTAAGGAGATCAAATCATAGAATGTTGAGGACATAATGCAAGATCCCAAAACTAAGGTCACCAATGGTCTGCTATTTATTCGAACATGACTTTTTCTATGATATTACTTTCATGTGTTTTGGAATTTTGTAGAGAGTGGAAAGGCTATTACTGCTGTCGTCCTTATCTTTTGGTTGCCATGCAACATTACTCAAAATTACGTTTGCATTTACTCAAATGAATAAATGCATCATTGAAACATTGTTAATACGCTCTAAAATATTAGTTTATTTTGATTTATTAGTATGATAGATAAAACTAAGATGTTTATGGAAAAGTGGCATGGCCGCATAGCGTCACTCTCCCTTTTCGCCAACCATGTAGAATTATGAGTTCCATTTTGTATGATAGAAGTCGGAGGTTAATATATCAAAATAAACTAAAATGAAGAGATCTTATTACATCAGATCAAATTAAAATAATTTGATGCTAATACATTAGTCGAAAGTAATTAAGTTATTCCTGTTCATATGATGGTTAAAACTGAGATAAAACAATTGCCGCTTAACGTGATTATTTAAGGATTCAAGAGTTTTGATAATATTAATCGATTGATGCCAATAACCAAATTAAATAAAATCAACTGAATTTCAATGACATCAAGGGAAAAAGTGGAACAATTGTCACGGTACCAACTATAAGTTATTTAAAAAATAATTATTAAAAAATTCCTTAATGGTTACTTGTCTAGATCTATTCTCCAACGGTTTACTTATACATTGTTCGCATTTGCATTGTTTATTTAAATTTGTTGAGCTAGCTTTATATGCTGTATTTAAAATTAACAACAGCTTGATTCATTTTGGATATCGTTATGTTTTGTTTTATAATGCAATAGTAGGCAATGTGATATATGGCTGTTCATTAGATTTAAAGCTGTGCATTCAAACCGATCTAGAGCGTTCTAGTTCATACCCCCCCCCCCCAAAAAAAAAAATCCAAACCAGGAACTTTATTCGATGGGGAAGATGACTCCCAAATGATGCAAGAAATTGCATGAACATCAGTCATTAATGCTGGTTGAAAACGAAAAATCAGTCAATTCTCTACTTCAAGTCTGATAACAATAAATGATGTAATGACCACATTAAATTTTTTTTGCATGCATTTGAATACATCAGTTCAGGATAAAAGGATTTTGGTACATAAAACGAATGATGGTATTTACCACGATCTCATTAAGTGACGTCCACTGTTATTTTAACTTTCTCGTATACGTAATACAGAGAGAGAGAATCGTATTGGATTTCCTAGAATTCCAAAAACACATTTTTGACATTATGTTTGTCTATCTGTTTGTGAATAGGATAATTCAAAACCCTTTGATGTAGACAGTTGAAATTTGATGTATGGATTTAAGACCAAATTAGTAGATTTCTATTAAATTTTGAACGAAATCCATTCACAGAAAATCTAATCTGGGTGTTCATGTACAAGTGAACTCGATGACTACAAAATGCAAAGTGCTAGATAATATTAAAAATAAAATCTGGTAGTCTATTTTAGCTTCTAAAATTTGAATTCTTATCAAATTTTAAACCAATTCTATCAAAGGATTGACCGTCTTCCAATCTGTACATCCGCAGGCATGTAAACAGAATGAGTTAAATCAATGGAAATCGGTATGTTATTTTGTAACTGCAACAGTAGTTTTGTGCCAAATTTTGGTGTTAATTAAAGCAGAATGATGTGCAAAATACATTTTCTCGCTATAGACTCCGTGAACATGTTGGATTCACATCAAAGTTTTATATTTCGTAGCTATCACTTTTCAAAGCCACGGGCGTAACTTTAATTAAAGTCCGTAATTTTATGCAAATGAAGTGGATCAGTAATTTTATGCGAATGAAGTATGAGAGAAAGCTTCAGAGAGACCTTTCTGGTTGATTCTTTATATAAGCTTGGAATGAATATATTATAAATAGTGATAAAAATACCGTTTAATTTGTTATATTTATGAAGCTTCTAATGCTTTCTACACCCCCTTTTTTGCTTCCTTATGCTCTTTTCGAAGGCTTTTATTTCCCTCTATAAATATACACACAAAAGTAAAATGAATACACTAAGGGAAATCTTCCACATAAAGTTGAAACTGCATTTCATTGAATGGGAGATTTATCTCGTATTTATTTTCGATCCATATCGTATACCGCCTCGACCACCAACAAGCAAACAAAAACGGAAGAAAAGGATGGCCGAAATCCATCCTTTTCCCTCAGACAATAGGCATGATCCGCTGAATCTCAAATTCGGGATATCCGAGCATCCTGAGCTGATTGCGTGACTGGATTTCCGAAGGGGTTGAGATACTAATTCACAGTCACAGCCATTCGATTTTTGGTCATCAGTCTTATCTGACACATAATTGAAGAAGTATTTTTAGTTTTTACCGTCTTCATAAGCGTCCAATAGTTACTACATCATTTCTGATTCTTTATGCGTTTGCCATATAGTCTATCGCATTTATTAAGTTAGTGATAAAACGAATACTAATCTAAGATGAATAGAAACTGCAAGTAGACTCGCTGAATGATCTAGTAAAGATCGTAAAAAAGATTTCAATAGGTATTTTGATATGATTTGATTTATTAAATTAATGTGCAGTCGATGCTTTGTAAGTCTGAATTACAATGAAATGACAGAGTTGATATTAAAGTGTAAAATCTAGCTCTATGCATTTTAGCATGGTATTAACGTTTGGCCTATATAAAGGAAAATTGATATCTGATATGACATAAAAGTTAAAAGTTTTCTTTTATCAAGAAGTATTTGATAAAAGAAAAGTTCTTTTAAAATCAGGACTTGAACCATAATTTTGGCTATCTTTTCCATTGTTATAGAAAATGTCATAACTTATTTCATTGGTATTTTGATATGGTTTGATTTACTAAATTAATGTGCAGTCAGAGTTCTATAATTTTGAATTACAATGAGATAACAAGGTTATAATAAAATTATAAAATCTAATTCTCTATATTTTAGTCTAATATTAACGTTTGGTCTATATAAAGGAAAAGTTGATAGAGATGAAAAGTTTTCCTTTATCAAGAAGTATTTGATAAAGGAAAGGTTTTTTGAAATTAGGAGTTGAACCATAATTTTTTTATACTATCTTTTTTATTGTTATAGAAAATACAATAACTCTTCATTCATTATGATTATTATGTTCTAGTTGTCAATATTTGCTGTAAAGTATTCAGAAGTGAAAAATAGTTCAGTTGCTTTTTCGTGGGGGGGGGGGGGTTAAAAGATGTTTTCATTTTTATAAGGACAAACCAAAACTTATTTTATTTGTAGTGCTCTGGGTTTTTTAAACGTTTGATGTAATAAACTGTTATTTTTTTATTTGAAGAGATTCAGAGTTAAAAGAATTGTACCGAAAATTGAGAAGAACAACATGCGTTTTACTTCAGTGGAATCATTTAATGCATTAAAAGAATCAAAAACAAAATCATTTTCTTTATTCGTATCTTTTAACTAATTTTATCAAAACATCAAAAAAGAAATAAGAAGACATTTTTATTATATCAAAAAGATATTTGATAAAATATTTAAAAACGGCATTTTATATATTTAAAATCATGTGTTAAAATTATATATTAATCATATGTTATATCGTAAAATATGTTCTAAAATGCTGCATTTAAATTTAGTTTTATTTTTTATTCAAAATGTTTGGATTTATGAAACTAAGTGCGTATTTGTCTCAAAAATCTTATTTTATAGAATTATAATTTTTTAAAAATTTCTACAAATTGTTTTCTTTAGTGGGCTTAGTATATTTCATTATTTATGGCTAGAAAGCTTTAATAAAAGCAATAGTCTAGATAATGGAAGTGATTTAATGACTGTAGTTTACCGGTTAGAAACGAAATCCAACGCATGCACTGCCATTTCCGTAAAACTACGTCGAAGAATTTAAAAGGCTGCATTTTCTGAAATAAAATATTGTATTATAAATTGTCTGTTATATAATTTGTATGGCCAATTTATTTTTTGAAATGAATTCATTCTTAGTACACCTTAATTTTGTACACCACCCAATCCACAAAGTGGTAATTGGTTTTAATTGCTTAACTGTGCCTAAAATATTGTTTCAATATATGAATTGAACATTCAGGAGGATCTCTTTAGAATGAATCTTGTTGCTGCGTCAGACTTTTCATGGCACATTTTCTGGCACCCATATATTTTAACGTGCCCAGTTCCGTGCACAGAAAGGCTCCAAATAGGCGGAATTTAAGCAGACGTCGACGACCTTTGTCTTGAAGATTAAACTCTGGCATTTGAGTTTTAGCAAAGGATTATATTCAATAAACATCGAAGCAAAGTTCCAGATATATGATAGTAGTTTATGTGATTTTGTTTGAGCTGTCACTATGTGATGACTTGTGTCGAAAAAAAATATGCTTAAAATATGTATTGAATAAGAAAGATACTGTTTGGACTTAAGAAACTGCATTATATATTTTTATTGCGTTTTATTCCTGAAGATTCTATTCCTTACCTGGCAGCGTTTCAACTCATTTAAAAAAAATCGTTTGGAACTCTGTATTATTCATTAAAAATATTTTTACTTCCAACACACACACACACACACACACACACACACACACACACACACACACA
>JAPMOR010112576.1:320408-342891 GCA_026543865.1 Argiope aurantia | reverse complement strand
ATATCACACACACACACACACACACACACACACACACACACACACACACACACACACACACACACACACACACACACACACACACACACACACACACACACACACACACACACACACACACACACACACACACACACACACACACACACACACACACACATTGAACTTTATTATAATTATAGATATAGATGTATCGTCCGTAAGGAAAAATGCTCAAACCAGTTGATGCGGTTTTTACAGGTTTTGATCTGAATCTGCTCGAAGATGGTTCATTTATTCAGAGATCCGTGCGCAGAGCTAAAAAATTAAAAAACAACAGCCAAGATTCCAGTTTTTTTTTGTGGGAGAATTAGACAATCCATTACATCTACATTACTTGATTCTGATTATTTTTAACTGATTATTTATGATTAGACTTGATTCTGATTATTTTTACATTGCTTCAAGTAATTTACTTCAAATTATATAATGATCACTTACTCAAAGAAACTGCAAGTAACATCAATGTCGCACGCATGTTATAAACAAAGTATCTAAATCAATAAAACAGTTGTTGTGCTTAAAATATTTTTAAAAATTTATTAAAATATTAAACTATACCAAGATCAATTTATATCTTTGAAAAGCTAATTTTTGAATTTTAAAATGATATAAAATTACAGTTTTTGTGCAATAATAGTTTCTGAAGTTACTGTGGGGAAAACTTAGCAATTTGATTAATTTTTAACCATAAATCAAATCAAAATTATGGACAGTTATTTTGTAAGGGGTACCAAGAAGTAATTACGTGTCACGTTTGTAGCTCTACGTCCGGAGTTCCACCGTTTACGGGGTTATTATCGATTTTTCCATCACACATGTAGTATCGTATGCTGTATTATGTGTGATTTACAAATAGAGTACTAGTCTATTAATATTACGTTAAAAATTATAGAAGATTCGATTATACATATTTCTATAGTATAAACTATCCAAGCATGATTACAGCATAGCATATAATAGCATGCTATTTTAGCATAGTTTTTTGATTGTCTCAGCCGTCTTTATATTTTTCCTAGAAATTTATTTTTAATTGTAGCAAACATACTTGAAATAGAACTGTAATATCTTCACAATGAACTATGCAAAATGCAATGATTAAAAGAATAACAAGTATTATTATAAAATATACATAAAATGTTTTCAAAAATATACTAGAATCAGAAAAAAAAGGATATCGTTGGGAATAAAATGGATGAAGACTAGAATTTTTAATTTTTATTTTGAAAATAGCGTAAAAGTGATTTTTGGGCAATAATAGTGAACCATTCAAAAATATTGGATTAAATTATTTATTTACTAGAATATTAAATTTTTATTTTGAAAATGGGGTGAAAATGATTTTTGCGTAATAATATTGAACCATTCAAAATTATTGGATTAAAATATTAATTATTTAATTATTTTTAACCAAAATTTCTATGAAATTAAAAAAAACTTTTAAATATTCCCTATTCCTCTCTATATCTTTCAGCTTTAAGTTCAACGGTATAACCTGCATTGTATTTTTGGGTATTGCATTATGCATATCGCATTATCCAATTTGCAGACATTATCATATTAAACATAGACAAATTGTTGTACATTATCATATTAAAAATTTATTTGTACAACATTTGTATACTTATAATAAACATGATGCAAATGATAGATAGCTTTCCAGGGAGTCTGATTGCAGACTGCAGACTGATGCAGTCTAAATAGAATTTAATCAAAAATAGCAACATCAATTGAAGTAACATTAGCATCAAGAAATTCTTTCTTTTACGATCTGATAATGCAGCAACTTAATGCTATATTTGACGAACAGGTTGGTTACCTACATCTTAGTTCGAACCTGAAGCCTACTACCTTCTAACAAGAGCACGGCCCCGTTTGTTCGAGATGCGTGTTTTTTCTATGGAGATTGGATGGCTTTTCCCATTTCTTCAGTACCAGCCATCCAACATGGAGAGATAAACAATCATTCTTTCTTTCCAGATGACGCGGACATCACATTTTTTCCCTTCTCCGTTCTTTGAATTTTTGGGCAGTTTCATTGCTCTTGGAGAAGACAGAGATTTCTACCTGAGCCAGGAAACACTTTCTTTTCTTTTTTTTTTTTTAGTTTCCAGAATCTTGCCGGATGAAAAATTCCTCGCTTTATTTGTTCTGGATTGTTTTTGTCGTTCGTTACGCGATTGCTTATTTGGTATTGTTGGAGATTTTCGATTTCCTCACTTCGAAAGAAGAAGGTGGTACAAAAAAAAATCTTCTGCCAAGCAAAAGTAAAAAAGTTGTCAAGGGCATTAGATGGCATGTCTATGTTAGTGTATAGCCATATCTTTTAGAAATGTAGCCTGCATATTCTTTTCAAAATCAGT
This sequence comes from Argiope aurantia, assembly GCA_026543865.1. NCBI lineage: Eukaryota > Metazoa > Arthropoda > Arachnida > Araneae > Araneidae > Argiope > Argiope aurantia. The sequence goes on along the minus strand of JAPMOR010112576.1, from coordinate 340,489 downwards.
TCGCAATTTTGTGTTAAGTGAGTGCTTAATTTTGAATAGTCATAGGATAATATAGACATAAATTTTAGTTCATATGCAGTAAAAAGAAAAACAAAGAGAGTTTCTTCTTCCTTTAGTTCCCTTTGTTACTCTTTTCATGCATGCTTTTTTATATTATTATTTCAAATGTGTTTTAAATTTGAAAATGAAACCTACTACCAGAGGCATACATTAGGTTTAAGATTGTTATAAATGATGAATGACAAGGTTATTAAACATGAAACTAATATTTGAAAACATTATGAAGTAAAAGGTTTAATATTTGAAAAAATTATGAAGTAAAAGGTTTAATATTTGAAAAAATTATGAAATAAAAGGTTTAATATTTGAAAACATTATGAAGTAAAAGATTTAATATTAAAAAGCATTATAAAGTAAAAGATTTAATATTTGAAAAATTATGAAGTAAAGGGTTTAATATTTGAAAACATTATGAAGTAAAGAATAATTGTGAAGACTGCAAAAGTCATATAGTAGATGGTTATCTTTATAAGTATAATAGTAATTTGCAATTTAGTATTTCAGTGTAAAAAGGAATTTTACACAAAATTCAGATTTTAATGTTTACATATGATCAGAAATGAAGTATATAGTTTTTAAGCGAAATGTTCTCACATTTTGCTTTTATAGTAAATTTAATTCTGTTTATAAAATTGCAATTTTTTTCCACTTCTATCTTATTGTTAAGAATACATTTTTATTAATAATATGTTCATGAATATATTTTTATGAAATTTTTAATTGACAAATAACTTAATGAATTAACAAATTTGTACAAAATTTGCCAAGTTGAGTCATACAAGAAAATATTTAGATATTTATTTATATTAGGATAAGTCAATGATTTAACATTTTGAGAACGTAAATTAATAATTTGAATTTAATAATATTTAAAGTTATAATGGTATTTTATAGGAGTTTTGAGATGACCCTTTCTGTGAAATATTTACTTATGTGCTTCTAATAAAGGATATTTTTTAATTTTCATAAATATTATGCGAGTTATTAATAAACGATTTTCTTTTTCGCAGAAACATGTATGGATGTGCACACCATGCTCTGAAAAATATCCTCGTCTTGCTCCAAGCAACAGAAAACCAGATTTAGAAAATCATGCAGAAGTACCTGTTGATGGCAGACGTAGGACATCAGAGAGTGCAGTTCCATTAACTGAAGAGCGTAGACAAAAAATGGGCCCACACGAGGTTGCTCCTCCTCCTAGGGGTCGTTCTGATAGTCTTCCTGGGCAATCACCTCGTCAAATGCCTCCACAAAAACAGCAACAAATGCCTAATTCTCAAGGTCGACATGATCAACCCCAACCTAGACCAATGCATCCTGGTGAAGGACAACCCTTTAGAGGAATGCGCCCAGATCACCCACATCAAACTCCACCAATTAGATCTCAACATCCACAACACCCCCAAGCAAGGCCTCGTTATCCTGTTGATCAACAGAGACCTCCACAACCAAGGCCACATCATCCTCCAGAACCACGACAGCCACATCCATCGGATATGCAAAGACCTCAGCATCTTGATGAACAAAGGCAAGGGCTACAAAATGGCTCGATGAGGCATCAACAAAGACCAGGAAATGCAGCGGAACAGCAAAGGCCTCCCCGACCTGTAGATCAAAGATTTTCCCAACAAGCAGATCCAAGATATATACATCAGAATGGTCAACAAAGGTTGCAACAATCTATGGAACAAGGCAGGCTTGAATTTCATCCAGAAAATAATAGATCCCAACATCACATAGATCAACAAAGGCATCAACAAAATACAGAACCTCTTAGGCAAGAACAACATCTTGATCAAGGTAGATCAATGCATCCTTCTGATCCAAAAAGGCAATATCAAATAGAACAAGCTCAACGCCAGCAACATCCAATGGAATCGTATCAGAAAAAGTCCGAGAAACCATTAGATATGATGCATGGCCTTACTCAAAATCATATACCAGATGACCTTTCGAACTCTAATCAAAGGCCTCAAAATTCCCATGAAAATGATTTAGATTATCCCCAGGCAAAATCCTACCATCACAATGAGCCACCAAAGCCTAAACCACAGCATCCTATCGTTCATCCTCCAAACAAGGCTCAACAAGGTCATGAGGGTGTGCCCATATGTCCTCCTCAAGATATACCTCAGGAATCTCAGGAACATATACAAAGAAGACAAACAGAATCTCCCCAAAAATTGCCTCCTAAACGAAATCAACGGTTACGAGAACCACCTGAGCAACAAGTTACTCCAAGGCCACAGCATCCACAGCAACCACCGCAAGAAGTGTCCCAATATTCACCGATAAAATCCCACCAAGACAAAATGCAACCTTCAGAAAAAACAAATAATGAGCCGGGATTCCATCACGATATGCATCAACAGCAGTATCCCCCAGACAAGCCAAATAGAGAACAAAAACATCCTTCCAATAAGTCACAGTTTCATCAGCAACACATTCCTACAAAAGGAAACAATGGACAAATGCATAATAACGAAATTATAAGAGGAGATGGAGACCATATTTCTATGGATCGTTCGCACGTACCTTCTGAAAGACAGTTTTTAGATGAACAAAATAGAAATCGAGAGGACAAATCGCATGAACCGCAGAGACAGCCTGTAATGCCTCCTGAGACACATCCTCAAGACAAAGTTCCTTTTTCCCAACAAAGACAGCAACATCCTCAACAAAGACAATCTAATCAAAGTTCTCATAGAAATGCCTTAGTCGAAGAAGACCAGAATGGTGTTTATGTAAGTCTTTCAGAGCAGAAGCAAGCGCAAGAAGGCCCTACACCTTTTTCAGTGAATCAAGAATCCCAAAAGACCTTTTCACAACACCCTCAGACTATTCCGGGAACTGAGGGTTCTTCTGCTTCTCCACCAGCTACATTGCCTAGAACAAAACGACCAGAACCTCCTCAACCAGCTGGTCGAACAACCAGACGTGAAAAACCCTCCAGCAATCAAACGACTCCCAGAACTGGCACTAATCCTTTCAGAACAGATACAAATCCTTTCAGACGTGAAAGTCTGCCGCAAGAAGTTATAGATGCTGGTGAATATGTTACTGTGGCACCAAGGAGAGGTAGCCTAGATGAAAGATTCCGTCTAGCATCAAATCAAGATCAAAATCGACTGGCAGACAGTACGAAGGTATGAATTTTCTTTTTATAAAATTATACTTTAATAGTTAGGAAAATTAAAAATTTCATGTGTGCGAATAAGGCCATTACGGCAAATGATTTTATTCAGAGAAAAATTAGATTGAAACCTTTATTGCATTTTCGAAACTTCAGTTGAGTTATTTTTATTTAAAGAGGGGTAATCAATAGCTTTCTTTGAGCTCTGCATTTAGATAATCAAAACCTAAAAATCGTTTTTTCATTAGGAAAGCTTAAAGAAATTGGATAAAAATGGATAGAACTAGTGAAAACCCTTCTTAGCTGAAGATATTCTACAAGCTTTCTTCAGTAGTGTTCGCTATTCTTATTGCCGAACACTACAGTTAAGAGGTAATAATATTGCTGGAAGTTTTGATGCTTAAAGGCATATCTCTTGCCTTTTGATAGAAAATGAAAAGCATAGTTCGTCATATTCCTTTTTTTATGAAATTGCAAGGAAGAAGGAGGAATTCCACATTTAAATACTTGTCATCACAACCATCACCTTATAAATAGTACCTTTCTTTTGGAGAGTTCCTGAAATTGAAAAATTCTTCTGGTACAGATATTATTCTGACATCTGAAATTTTTACTATTTTATCTCTAGTATTAATTATTATTAGCTTACTGAATGATATCCTGCTGAAAATATGCATTAAAAATATATCAGAAAATTATAAAATAAAGCAGAGACTGAGTATTTTAATTATACTTAACGAGAGTTTTCTAAGAAATAATTATTCACTTCTGCATTACATACATTACATTAAGAGCGTAAAAAGTTGTCTAAACAATTCGGAATAAGTTTTATTAAAACATTTTTTAAATGAAAGATTGTGTATTTTTAGGTGGAAAACTAGTCACAATTTAACTTTATTGCCGAAACTCCTCTGATTCGTTAATAGCTGAATCCAAAGCATTGAAAAGTAGTGGAATAAATTCATTTGACTTTAGAGACGTGGAACACATTGACTATACATATTGAAATAAAGAATTTTGAGGTGTTTGATTTTATAAGGAGAGATAAAAGAAATATTTATCATATACAGATGTTAATTATTATTTTTATATCAAATATTGTAAAGTGAGTATCGTTTATCAAAATGCTTAAAAATGTAAGCAGTCAGCAAATGCATATAACTGTTGCATGGGGTTAGTTTCATATATTATATTGACGTATAGAAATAAAATTAATCATATTACTTATTTCTTGCATTGTGCTAAGTCATTGATTGTGGTCATATGAAATAATAAATGTGGTGATCTAATAAAAAATAGTGCATTTTTTGACGATTGATTTCAATAATTAAATTACCGTGGTGCACTTTCATGTATATCATGCGAACAAGAATTGACATCATTAAAACCAAGTTGGGATAAAAAGAAAAATGTTACTTAGTAAACTCAGAAAATTCAATTATCAGCAAGATAATAATTAGATTTTTGCAGCTGTTTATTTGCTTGCTCGAACATCATCAATTTTACAATTTCTATTGTATTATTTGCTATTGTATTATCCCATTCAATTATGTAAAATATTACTCTTTGTTGAAACTGCCAATATTTTTTTAACATTTTTTCTTTACTATTTGATACTCTAACAGGCTTGCTCACAAGGTTTGAAGCTTGTGTGTTGCAATGCAAAGTAAAAGTATACGTACATGCACAATTTATGATATAAAACTTTCTACTGTAATGTGTCACGAAAGGTACAACTTGTCGTTTGCGAAATTCAAATTATTTCACACATTGCGTAGTCCCGTGCATGTTTGCCTTTTAAATGCATGTTTATGGCAGACCTGTTTTCGTTTTGCAATTGCTAGAATTTTCCATCTAATTTAACATGTACTTATTGTTTAATTAAGGAGGTAAAAGAGAAAGATTTAGGTCAAAACATTTTAAGATTTGAGAACTAACCTAATAAGAAATTTGTCACATACGAGCGAATGCCAACCAAGTAAACGGTTTGTCATATATTTGGGATTCTTTGTGTATTTACATTTGTGTGGTTTATTATGAGCATCTTAATAAATTCGAAAAATATATGAAATTTAATTTTAAAATGACTATAAAATAATTCATAGGGTAAATTATACATTAAAAATAAATATTAATCTTCTCAAACAAATTTTATATTTTGTGGCACTTAAAAAATGATTAATCAAAACATAAATCTTAGGATTATAAGGAGACTCATTTAAAATGTACTTTTTTCATAAATGTGATTACTTATGAAATAAATTTACTTAAAAAAACAAAAAGTTACATTGAATTATTATGGATAGCCATGTGAAATAATGAATACACTGTTCTAAATAAGAAATACTATTTTTTTAGCAAATGAATTCATTCCTATTATTAGAGATAATAATATATTCAAATATTAATAATATTATAAAAATAATCGTACAATAAAAATATTTTCGGCAGATTTGTTTGTTTAATTTCCCAGTTTCCAGCAAATTCTTTTTTATACATGTTATTGCTTACTAATTTTAATCTTTACTTGTATGTATTTATTAATAAATACAAAAGTGTTTCTTACAATGAGGGGAATTTGAATTTTTATACAACATTACAAAGGTATAAATTAATATTCAGAAAAAAAATCAAGGCTCAATTTTTTTTATTGGTGAAAAAAACGGATAAAGAATTTATTGATTTGAACATAACTTATTAGGATAGGATATAACATTAAAAAAAATTGTAAATAAACGAATATTTTTCAAATTTAAAAAATTCCTCAATAACGTAGAAATCAGAATTATTTATTCGAATCAGAATGGATGCTCTCTATTGTTGTTGAATGTTGTTTCATTATTGTAATCAAATTTATAAGAGAAAATATTTATGAAGTGGTATTAAAATAAAGTAGTAAAGAATGTTATTTCGAACTCTGGGTAATAACCATTGATGGAAAAAAACAGGGAAGAGGAAAGATGTAGGAAAAAGATAATGCAAGGACACGGCTATAAGCACGAAATATATTTCTGATAGTAAATATTTCAAAATTCATAATTATTTGGAATTGATGAAAAATTTAATGAATTCATCAGAAAAGAAGTCGACTTAAAATGAATTCAAAAAATTTCCTTCGAAATTTAGCATTTTTAGAATTACTGGAACTATATTTAAATGGAAACGTTCAAGATCATCATCATTTTTTTAAAAAAAATATTTAGTCTTTTAAAATTTTGGTACTTTAAAAATAGAATATAATCAAGTTACTTGAAACATAAAGATTTATATCTTCACAATCAACTTGAATAATTATTTAAATCCTCTGCTTTCGTTAGTGCACTTACGTTATCTTTAATTGACCGAAGCCTATAATGCCAATCTACAGGGTAGTTATAATTAAATTACCCCTATAAACAGCATCCTACAACGCAAACGGATGAACGGATTGCAGCGAAATTTGGTATATAAGCTATACATGAGATGCGCTCACGGAATTTCGAAAAAAAAAAAGAAGTTCCAAAATGTCCACCAAAGGGCGCCTTTTCCGGAAAAACATTAAATGTAACACAATAAACGCCAAAACGGAATAAAGTAACAATATTAACAATCCAGAACAAGAATTATGAGTAATAAAATGTAAAACCAGGAAAAGCTGTCAATTCAAAGAAAAAAAAATGTCGAGATTTGCATGTTTGCGAAGAAGAGGAAACTTTATGCAAAATAGATTAGGATAGGAAACGTTTGTGGTCGTTGTCATGCTTTATGTCGATGTTTCCGCCTGTAATGATGACGGCATCTTGTTGCGACGTTGAATGACTTAAAGATCTCCATAACGCTTCGTGTGCGAAGCATCACAAATAATCTATTATGATCTGCTGTTGAACACACTGTCCAGCGATTTGAAATTTTGCAGGCGAATGAGGGTGGTCATATGGAGCACCTTTTCTTACATCATCCTAAACATGATTAACAACTGCTCCTCTTGTGCAATTTCTTCCTAATCTGTTCTTGTTTCTGCAAATGAAATGATTTTTTTCTCTCAAACAACGTACTGACATTTTTTCCTTGCCTTTACTTAATGTGGTTCGATGATAAGGTTATCAGAAACTAGTCAATAAATGTTAATATTGTTTCAGTATTCCGTTTTAGTCTTTTATTGCGTTAAAATTAATGTTTTTCCGGAAAAGACGCCCTCCGATGGACATTTTAGAACTCAATTCTTTTTCAAAGTTCCGTGCGTGCATCTCGTGTATAGCCTATATACCAAATTTCGTTGCAATCCGTGCACCCATATGCGGTGTATGATGCTGTTTATAGGGGAAGTTTAATTATAATCACCCTGTACTTTATCATTCTTTTCAATGCCATTAATCATTTAACTTATTCAAAGTAATTAATTTTATATACTCTGTGGTATCATAATATCGCAAACTGGTTTTATAGAAGCCTAAATGAAAATTCAAAACTGATAGAGTAACGATAATATCCCATACAATTTTGATAAGGTAGTAAATGCATCCAATGAAATCACTGCTTTAAATTCATTAATGTTTTAAAGTTTCCTTCTGTACTCATACATACGTAAAAATCTGTGATTTCCAATTTCTTTAATCTCTTTCTCTCTCTCAATGTAGTGAATAATTACTGACATTAAAATCACAATATCATTTTATTCATAAATTTCAGACTATTATCGTTATTATTACAGTTCAGAATTATTAATTTTCCTTGCTCTGTAGGAGCATTTCAATATATAATTCTTTAATTTCTCTTTGTAATCAAAACTGAAATTTCATTAGATATAGCAATGCATACATCATTAATGATTTATGCATATGAAGCATTAATTAGCCAAAAGTTGACATAAAATGACCAAATTTGTTTCTCATTGCGATAATCTTCCAATTATTAAAAAAAGATTAAACTTATCCAAGTGTATCTTAAGAATTGTGAAATGCAAATTACTTCAAAGTAAATTACATTTCTGTATATGTAGATTTATGGGAATTTTATTTTGCGTTTCATAAATGCTGATATCACGGGATAAAAACAACTTCAATTTAATAACCGGTATGTTTGATACATTTAATATTCATTTGGGAATATTCTTCGGTTACATATATGTGAATTAATATCCATCTGAATATTTTTTAATATTTTAATAATAAAATATGTGCATTAAACTATTTAATTCCAATTCTAAAATGGTTTAAAATTGCTTTTGTTTAAAAACTATTTTCTTTATTGTACTTGATATTATTAACACTCATAGAATAGGCCTAATATATCACTTTCATAATTTCCTAATATTTCCTCGTGAAAGAATCTGAGATGGAAGAATCTGAATTAGTATAAAATCTTGCATGCTATATTATAAGTAGGTCTAACATTATATCAATTAATTAATCATATTTAAATTATCTTTTTTTTCTGAAGACAGCATTTAATAAATGAAATAAATTAATACAGAAAAGTGATTTTTATTATAAATAAAATTATATTAATTAAAATGTATTAATAATTAAAGAAACCGGACTTCATGGTAAAAATCAAAATAGAAGATTCTATGCTAGGTTTTTATTAAAAGTGAAAAATAATTTTGTTGTTGCATTCATTTGAATCTAGGAAATGAAATGTTCTTTTTTTAAAAATCAAGATAAATGATAATGGTTAGTTGAAATTTGGTATATGTAATATTAAAATGATTTAAACTGCTTTTATATTATAGAAAAACAATGAATGAAGAAAAATTGAAAAGTTAAATCCATAAACATAAAAAAAGCATGAATTAATTGAGGATGATTATTTTAACTATTATGTTCCTTTTATCTCAAATTTATTTAATGGTAGATTTGGAAAAAATATCTTTACATATATTTATTATTAAAGCACCAATTATTAATTTATTAATAGCAATCAGAAGTCTAGAGGCTGAATTATCTAAAATAGTATTTTCTAAGTGGAATGAGTTAAAAAAAATTAATATTCTCAAATGGATAAAATCGTTTTGAAAAAATATTCCGTATTGTTTTATTATTTTTATGCATACTTTAATTTTCTGCATTTTACTACAAAATAATATGGATGGGAGAATAGCCAATTTTTTATTAGTTTGTCAGTGACGTATATGGAAACTCGAAAACGTATTAGAGCTTTCTCCCATTGTTCTTGTCATATATTCCCAAATAGCAATGTCATGTATAAAAAAATGACAAGCATTATCTTGTCGTTGTGCCACCACATGAAACTGTTAACTGTCATCATTAAAAGATGAAGCAGAAGTAACTGAAATAATATCTTTTACACGGATAGTTTGTCATTGCGGCTTTTTTATTTTGTAAATTTTGTTTTTTCTACAATAAAAGATTAATTATGAGAAGTTATTTTTTACAATTTTAAAACTAATGAAGTTACCTTTCAACAATTCAAGTTTTATTTCCTGTCTGTTTTCCTTTAATTTGTACACATTTTTAAATGTTTATTTTTAGCTTTATCACAATGAATGATTTTAAAAAAACAACATATAAAATATTTTTAGCTTTGTCACAATGAATGATTTAAAAAAAACGATATATAAAATATTTTTAGCTTTGTCACAATGAATGATTTAAAAAACAACGATATATAAAATATTTTCAATTCATGGAAATTTAGGACACAAATAAATGTATATAATATTTAAAATTAGGTAATCATTTAACTTCATGTACATTCAAATAAATAAAGATGGATAATAGGTATTCAATATTATGATTTAATGTAATTGGTAATGGGCTTGATAAAATGATCTATGCACATGTTAATGTTACAAATCATTAATACATGTTAAAATTTCTTATATATTATTTTTAAAAAAGGCTATATGTATTTTGTAATAAAAATATATCATAAAATTTTAACTTTAACCAGATATTTGTAGAGATATAAAAATTGCGATTAATAAACCACAGAATAAACCTCACCCATTTTTTATTGAGATATCTTTTTTTCGTACTTCAAGTAACACACACATATTTTACGATTTTATATGATATCGTGCGGTATTTAAAATAATGTTTTTGGTGAAATGCTAGAAAAGTGTTCATTCATTTGATTAAAGCTTGCAGAATACTTTTTAAAAAATGTGAAAATGAAAAATTATATATTTATAACTTTCCTAGTGTGATTATAATGCAAAGTTACGAACTGAAACTGATAAAACTTGAATTATCTCTCTTTTTTTTTTCGTTTGCAGATATTTTCGAAAATATACTGAGAGCTTGATTTGCTTTTGAAATAACGCATGTGCTATCTTATATTGCAATACGTAGCGTAGAATAATTTTTGGAACCATTTCATACTGAATGATATCTTTCTTGATGTGGCAACGGCCATTAATTGGATGACGTTTTCTGTTTTAGGCGGTAGACAACAGTAATAAACCAACAAGTGAAAGACGTAAGTACATAGAATAAATTTTAAACTTATTTAATTTAAAGCAATTTATTAACATAAAATCTATTTCATTTTTGTTTATATGCAATCGGTAATATCCAATTTCGAACAAAACTGGTTTCTATAAATAAACTCAGCATAAAATTTCAGGATCGTTTGGATCTATATTAAACTGATTTTTCGATCAAATGACGTCATTTATAAATCTAAATTCATATACTCGGATTCTTGAGATTTAACGTCTTGATATAATAATTTAAATATCTTAAATGTAATCAGCATTCATATTATATGGTTATACAACAAGGTTTTTTTCAATTCATTCAGTAGTTTTTGACATTTGATATTAATAAAAAATTAAAATTAAATTTACAATTCTCTGATGGGCAAACTATATTTCAAATTTCGCATGACAATGATAATTGTTTGGGAACCAATGAAATGTTGGAATCTAACATAATCATTCGTTAATTCAAAGTGGAAATTAATGAATGGTTGTTACATTCCGAAAGAAGTGCAGATCTATCCTGAGAATGACATGAATGCCACGAAACAAATATCTCTATAAGTAAATAATTAAATTTCTTAAAACTAGAAAAATATCAATTTTCCATGCAAACAAATTCTATTTATGAAACGTTTAGATTAATATAAAATTTTAACGCAGAATTCAGGTTTCTTGAATCTGGCAATGAAAAAACGCTAAAATGCAGGAAAAAGATCCTTTAAACTACCTTATTACTTCACATAATAAGATATCGTGGGCATACATATCAAATTATCGAATTTTCGGATTTGAAAATTCATAATTATTTATTATTTTCTTAATAAATAATAATAATTATAATAGAAAGAATTACGCAAACCCGACATTAAGGATCTAAATTTTTTTAATATGTTTTGTGTGGGAAACTAAATAAATAATAAGAATAAAAATAATAAAAACGATTCAATCCCCTTATTTGGTAAATTGTCATAAAATCACAAATAAAATCCAACTAATTTAAAAGAACATGAATAAATCTATCCTGAAACAAACAATTTTTAATTATTATAGAAAAATTTGTTTTAGCTAGATTAAATAAATTTTATTTGAAAATTTGAGGCTAATTTTCAGTACAAATAATTCGGTATGGACATAACTAGTTCATAATTTATAAGGAAGAGGCTAATGGAAATGAACAAAATTTGGATGAAGAAAAATTTGGATATTACCGATAAAATATACATTGCATATAGTCTGATATATTTATATATTTTTAGTATTGATGTATTTTTTTATATCATGAGTATATTAATAAATTTATATTTTAAATTAATTTATATATAATATAATTTAGGAAATGAATTTTATTCAATGATCTAGATATTAATTAAAAAGGATTATTATATTTAAGAAACAAAAGGAAAAATGAATATTGGTCATGCATCGCCGTTAAATGGTATCACTATTTTTCTACGGTATAAAATATAAATAAGCTAATATAAAAATAATAATATATAATTCCTTTGATAAATTTTCATATTAGTCTTTCAGGTGTTTGAAATATTCGATACTAAATCCACTAGATCGAAATAATTTATATAATAACTATAAATTCTGTAATAAAAAAACAACGAACATACTTATGGTCAAAAATTTGGCAAAACTTCAGATGCTTTTGATGAAATTTTAATAGAATTTTAGAATGAGTAATATATTAAGATATTTTTTCGAAAAAGAAACGTAAGCCCCATAAATGCTGAAGAAATAATTAGAAATTTGGTACTTAATTCAATTGTTATTTTTAAGAATATTGAAAAATTGGTTTTAAGTACACTTCTTATAACATGTAATCAATTTTGATGGAAAATTGTACAGGAAAAGCTCTTAAATTTAAATTTTTTCTTTACTTTTCTTTTTAAATATCATATATTTAGTTTTGAGTGAAAAATGGTGAATAGACTTTAAAAATTTTAATATCCTTGAGGATAATTTGATACTTTTAACTATCTTTCAATTCTCTTTTATATCTATAATTTGAACAAACAATTAATATATACTTGATATTAATAAAAATGAATATAATGTCTCAGTACTTGTGAAATTAATTTCAATAGATCAAACTATTGCTGTACTCCTCTTTATTAAAATATAATGAACTTTAAAGCATAATATGGGTTTGATCGTTAATACAAAATTTGTTCAGCGCTCATTGGGAAAATGTGTAATAAAAAACATGTCATACATAGAATATGATATATCTTTATATTCATTTAATTTAAAAAATAATTCAGAAACTCTTAATTGTGTAAATATGTTCGATAGACTTTAAAAAATAGACATTTTTGTAAAGTATATAATATTAGTCTTAGTTATTTTTTGTTTTCAATTGTTATATATTTCAATAGAATTTCATTCATAGGAGGATTTTATTAATGCTATTAGATTTTAATTTGTCACTCATCCCAATTCTGTTTGTTTCATTATTCAAGAATCCCAATTGTCATTTTCATTTAGGATTCATTTCAGTGAATATATTCCTCAGGATAAATCCTGCAGTTTTAATCCTTGTAAAATTCTGGAAAATTTAAATTAATTTATTTAATATTAGTGTTATCATATATTCTGTTTATTCTGATTTCTGGTGCACATAAACAGAAGGATTTGCTTCAGTAATTTTTCTTAATGAAAGTACTATGATACAATGAAAGTAAAATTATACATTAAGTTACGATTGAGTAAAACGTTTAACTGAAAAAAATAATATTCTCTGCCCTTACATTCGAAGCTAATAACTAAGCAGGAAGAAAAAGATGGAATTCGTGATTCTCGGAATACCAACAAGATTGGCGTTTTGCTTCCACGTGTTTTCAGAAGCGAAGTTCATATATGATTCACAAAATAATTTCCTTCTAAGAGTTAATTTAGTTTCGTTCAACTGAAGTATTGAATTACAGATTGCTTTGAGACATTTTCGATAAATTTAAACATTTGGTAGATAATGAATACAGCATCGTAGATGACAATAACAATCCTTACTTAAAGAAGGTGAAAGTCGAATTTAATATGAATCAGTTTCATTTGACATACTTGATTCTTGGTGGAATTGCATCTGAAAATCACAATCTACAAATTCTGAAACTGCAGTTTTACAATTTAATATATCCTGAATTTGCAATTCTAAAAAGAATACTCTCTATTAATTTAAATTTTATTAAAATCAGTTTGGAGAACATTAATAAGTAAAACCTGAATTCGCGGTTGATATCTACCTGCCGAGAAAGAAACAAATTGTTCAGGGTATAAATAATGCATTCTAACAAATAATTTCTTCATCATTAGGTAAACCATTTCTGAAACCACCGACTGTAAGGAAAACGAGAGCTACGATGCAAAGTTCTTCCAAGAATAGCATAACGGCTCTGGATTCACCGTCAAGTCATAAAAGCAAATAGCTCCTGTACCTTCATTAATTATTCAGATTCATAGTCAATCGAAAGATCGCGTTTCTCTTTTGTCCTAACGGCCTATAAGGCTTCGGTCTGCCAGTCTCAATTCCATGGCTGAATTCTATGCCATTTTCAAGCTGGTAAAGGTAAAATGGATCTTTACAGAAGAGAAATTGTTGGTTTTAGATTGCATTATCGTTACGATTCTTGGCTGGGATTCCATTTAGGGTCACTATTGATCCGGAGGAGGTCGTAGCTAGACCTTTAAAAGTGGGCATTCAACGTCTGTTCTGAAACATTTATTCTCATTAAAGAATTTATTCTTGCTTTTATCGCAATGCGGTATTTCTTTATGCGTTTTAATTATGCTTGAAAGGTTTGAGGAAGAACGAATTTCACGATACTTAAGATCAAAGTGTCTATCAGCATTCGTTCTCCACTTTTGATTTAGAATGATTCTTTTTCTTTTACGTATATCCGGAACTTAATCGGAAATATAACTTTTACCTTTTTTTAAAAAATATGACGCGTAATTTTTGTTCTAGAAATTCTTCCATAATAAGCATTTTAACTTTACATTTGTTACAAGATTAGAAGATATGTGTAAAAAGTATGAACGATTTCAATCCATATTAAACGTTTTTTTTGTATTTAATCTAATTTATACAAATATGTTTCTTCTTTCTTAATATACTTTTTCAATCTTTTTAAAAATTAAATTACCTTTTTCACTAAAATAAAGAAGTATATAAAATTTTAGAATATATAATTCTAACACATCATTTTAAATCTTACAGTTTAATATTTGTTATAGAATACACAATAATAACTAGTATTTTCCAAAAAAATTCAAGAAAAAGATTTTTGTTCTTATTTGAAAGATTTTTACAGTTCTTACCAATAATCTAATAACAAGACATAAAAATGACTTCCGTAAAATAAAAAAAAAATTAAAGGATGGGAAAAATAAACCTTTTTAAATGTTTAGAGAATTATTCTGAATCAACTCTATTTAAAACCTTCATTATATTTGTGAATTCTAGTTATGTAATAATTTGTATTTAACGTTTTTTCCCACAAATCAAAATTTTTCTTATAGGTCTGGAACATCAGGATTCTTTTGAGAAACAAAAGAGTGTTCCTAGCACTGAAGACTATTCAAATTCTAACATCTATTTAGATGAAGAGCAAAGAAGAAATGCCATAAATAGTGGCATCTGTCCACCAGAGCCCGTAACCAGACGTCAGCTTCCTAATGTTGACCAAAGAAAACAATTTGCTCCATCAAACTTAGAGCAAGGACTTCCACCACCTGTTCCAAATATTCGAACATCTTTACCAGAGACATCGATTCATAGTGAGAGTAGAAATGGAATCCCGAGAACTGTTCCCTTGACTTCTTTAGCACAAACTTTAGAGCAACAACCTGATGTGAGACTTACTATGAGCAGACCATCCGACTCAACAAATGATTATAATTCGTACAAAACAGAGAAAAATTTCATCAACGACTTATCACAGCAAAAGCAGTCAAATAGATCACAAGAACAAATAAATCAAGGTCAAAAGAAAAAGGCTGACGATTTGACATATCCGAATATTGTAGATATGGGAAGGTCAGATGACAACAATGCAAATAAGCAGCGGACATCATCAACCCAGCCTCGTCAAAGAGCTGATAAATCTCGTGAACCCTCTTCACATCCTTTTCAAAAGGCAAGAAATGATCAATATATTGATCAAGGCAATGGTTCTTCTCAAGGGCAGCAAGGTTGGAGAGAAGGTAAAAGGAACAAACCCATGCCACCTGAGGAAAATTATCAGGATCTGGAAGGGTATCAAGATGAAGAAGAGGAGCAGAATATTGATGACTATTTTGAAATGATTGAAAAGGCAATCAGTCGCCCACAACAACAAACAATTGCTGGGGGTAAAAAGTCATCAGAAATTCAAAAACAACTTTTAAATAAAGACAACGAAGCTGGTCATTCTGTTCCTGGAACTTCTGATTTTGGTTCCCAAAAAGGACAAGTATCATCTGTTCTTCGTCAAATAGATGCTTTTAATCAAAATCATATGTATAACAATATTAAAAATATGCCAACTTCAAAGCCTTATACAGCGCCTAATGATAAAAGGCCTCCGCAAGGGAACGTGAAAGATAAAAACGATTTGAATATGTATGAACAAGATAAGATTTTAGCTTCTAAGAAAGATTTTTATGAAATGGATGATACAGAATATCCTAGGAGAGACAGGAATGATTCTCAGTACATTATTCAACCAAATGATCAAAGATTAGGGGCTCAAAGTACTTCTGAAGAACATGGTAAGCAAAGGAAAGATTATGGTAATGCATATGAGAAGTTACTTTTGCATGAACTTACGCCAGACACTAGACAACCTTCGGCAAAACATTATCTTGAAGAGCACAAAACCCAGCCTGTATCATATGAAGCCTTTAGCTCTGCAAAAGCAATGCAACAAATGCAACCTGAAATCAGGCAAGATCAGCCTTCAATTCAAAAGCAGAAAAATTATTCACAGCAGAATAAAGAAAGTGATGATAGAAATCAAGCACCTTATTACTATTCTCAGCAGACAAGTGTATCTCATTATCAGAGTTCAGGACAAAATAATGAAGGTTACGACAGCAATGACTCGTCAAGAAATGGGCAATCCTCTATAATAAGCAAACCTAATTCTATTGATATTCAGAATCAAAAGAAATCAAAAGCACCCAAACCAGATCCCCAAGACTGGTCACCAGTGTCAGATTTATCGCCCATCTTAGATGTGTCTCCATCTGTTGAAGCAGCTGAACAAGAATTGATGGAAAAGTTCCAAGAAAAAATTGTTATAGAAGATGAAGAAGATGATATGTTGGTTGACGAAGACTCGAGACTTTTGAAGGCTGGTGGGATACCCAGGGCTACAAGTGGTACTATCTCTGGAATGCTGGAAGAGTTCAATAGAGCTCTAGGTCTTCCGGGTACCTCTCCAGTAGATGACTCTGGGATCAAGTCAGCTGTATCCCCGACTTCCCTAGCCATGAGTCCTATTTCCAATATGAGTCTATCATCCATCTCCACAGTTTCATCATTTCAGAAAGAATATCAAGTGAGACTCATTACTTATTGTGAAAAATATAATGCTTCAGTAGATTTTAATATTTTATAACGAAGTCATTGCATTGAATTTCATGCAATAATGTACAGAGTTTTTATGATGAAATAAAATTCTCTGCTGCTGTGAAATAATGTGATCTGATATACACCTCTCTGAAGAATTATTATTTTCTTTCAGTATCTATCTACTAGAAAATTTAAATGAACTTACAATCATCATTCAATAAATTTTAAATTTGGCAAAATATCTATAACACGAAAGTAATCATTTTAAACTTTTAAAATATTCTCATTAACACTATTGATTTCAAATCTATTAATTACAAAACATTCAAAATAGTTAATCCCAACTGCATGTGAAATTAAATTATATGGATATTTGCTTACCTGATTATGGGTTTATTTTCTTTTAATAATTCTGATTTTACAAATTTAATTGGGATTAAAAGAATTTGTACACGCCAATGTTTAAAATTGGTACATTCACTGCATAACCACAGCAAATATTTACAATGTGAATTATTTTGCTCAAGAAAAGAACATTGTTCTTTAATAAGAATTGCTAACATTATAAATGAGCAAATATCTTGAGGCTAATATTTTTCTAATGTGCTCAATTTTCAGGAAAGTTTCGGATCTCCACAGAAGACTGCCCCAGGTGGTTCGCCTCAGAAAACTCCAGCTCAACCAACGACTCCTAGACGATCCCATAGGAGACTTCCACAGCCAACTGTCGAGCAAATGCAAGCAGCCGTTGCCATGGCAGCCCAAGGGCCTAGAGAAAAGAGCCCTCAGCCCCCTAGGTAAAGTAATCTGCTAGTTAAGGAACACTTGGCAATGCATTTAGAGGAGGCTAATTCATGAGCATTCGATCTCATTGAATTTATTACGCGAATCTCAACATATCTGCTTTATTCAGAGTGCTTCTACATGAACGTAACTGGATGTATTTTCCAGCTGAGATTATTTATAGTATGTACCCGTATTTAGGTATTAACATGTGTAAAGTTTGTGTACAGTTTAAATTGGATTTAAACTTTGTTGATGCACATGATTAAATAGATTCTAAAACCTGAATTACATAGCATGTTATAAATATTTTTTTTTTCAGAAATTCATCACATATTATTTTTTTTTCAGAATCATTGTATTATAAATTGAATAGAAAATAAATTATATTATTTTATAATATTCTCTAAGGAAATCGGGACAGTTCACTTTTAAAAATAGATTTCTCAATTTAATTCACATAAAATAAAAGACGTTTAATCGATTATAGAATTGTCCGTTTCGAAAAACGGAGCTTTCATTAATCAACTTTTAGCAATGTCATTTTACAATAGCCCTTATGGTTTGCTTTTTTAAAATATCCCTTTGCTTTCTAATTGCTTTGCATTTGCAAGGTTATTTTTAATGATTTCATACAAAAATATATCACAGTATTTACCATTAGGCAAATTTTTATTTATTTTCGAATAGTGATATACATTTAAGAGTTTATTTCTAATGAAAAAATATTTGTAAATTTCATATTTTCAACTTAATTGGCATTCAATATTTCTTTTTATTTAATGTATATTAAAATGCAAATAAATATTCTTTAATAATTAAAGTTACACACATAAATGCATTAATTTTCCAATAATTTAATTCATAAATCTTTCTTTCTGAGCATGCCGATTTGAGGTTATGAATTGAATTTGAAGATAGTTAAATCACAACACATTTTCCATCCCCTAATAAAAAATAATATTTAAAAAAAAACATATTTTAATGTTACTTTATAATGAAAGAATCTTACTCTTTCTATTTACACAACATTTTTTTTTCAAAATTTAATATTTGCGAGAAATACTTCCTTTTGCTCACAAATCAAATACCAACAATTTTCGTTGTAGAATACGTTCTTATTTGCTTAAATTTTTTCAGAATAAATTACTAATGATGTACAATTGTATTCTTTAATAATTATGTGGGTACATCATTCTTGTACGTCATTAGTGATGACCTACAGATACATTATGATAATATGGGTACGTCATCATAAAGATAATATTTCTGAAATAAAAGCAAAATAGGTCTATCATGACAGTTAGAAATTCCAAATAAATTTAGGTTTCAATTCTGAAATCAATTAATTTTTAAAGTAATATTTGTAAGTAACATTAATCAGTTAATTCTACATTTATTTAATTCTAAGCAGTTTTTTTAAATTTAAAGACCATATTAATAAAAATAATTTTTTGAGTGGGATTTCCAAGTTACATGACATATATTTTCCAAATATGTATTAAGAGGAAAATAAGTTTACTGTAATTATTAGAGATATATATTCATATATTATATTGATTTTGGCGTGAATTAAGTAGATTTTTTTTCCTGAGCATATCGGTTTGTAGATATGAATTTGAAGATTATAAAATCACAATATATTAACTATCTCCTATTAAAATTCTCTTACTTGCTAAAAGTATTTATCAAAATTGTGTTATTTTATCTAAGGTAGCAATTTTATGACTTGAATTTCAACGTGATATTTACAAGCTGGCATGTTACCTTCAAATTTTATATTCTGGCATACGCCTTGCATGGCAAAAACGCACAGTGAAGTGTTATACAGCATACCATTAACCTCGAATTTAATATTTAGTTACAAATTGAGTAATTGATGTCTATTAATAAACTTTTTCAAAAATGCAGTTGGATATTTAGTTACAAATTTATAGCATACAGTTTTCTTCTGAATAATACAGTTTCACTCAGAAACTTTTTGAAAATGATTATTTAGTTAAATAAAATATATTTAATTTAATAATTTGTATTTAGTTTAATATTTAAAAATTACCGTTTCTTTCTGAATGTAGAAACCTTTTAAAAATGCATTTAAATATTTACTAAAAATTATATATATA
>JAPMOR010112576.1:302365-320308 GCA_026543865.1 Argiope aurantia | reverse complement strand
TTTTTTCAAGGGTCACCCTCAGGCAGGGATTCAAAAAAGGGATTTTTTCTGTAAAGGAAATTAAGACAAACGTCTAATAATGATTCCTTCGTGACCCGAAAATCCCCTGAAATTAGGCCTAAGAGATATACCATTTTAACAGAAAGGAAAATACAAAACAACCAATTAGAAGAAAAACTACAAATAAGTAAAAATACAATAACAAAACACACCAAAATACCAAAAAACAGACAAATTAAACACAGAAGAAATAACAAAAAGGTAAAAAATATATAACGTAAAGGCAGAACATACCTTCTATAATAGATTATTTTTTTGTTGCGTTTTTGAAATTATTTTGCTTTCGTTGTCAATTTAGTTTAGTTTTCAAACAATTTCTTGCTTTCGATTGGTTACTTATATATATATATATATATACATTATATATATATATATATATATATATATATATATATATATATATATATAAAACGAAGATACATAAAAGACTTTCGTATTTTTTAACGTCGTTTTATTTCATACCGGGAAGGCACACATTATGTACAAGAAGAAGCGATTAGCACACACACACAGCACAGAACAACAAAGAGCGAAATGAGGGAAAGATCTTGAAAATTTTATCCCTGTGAATATACAGGGTGTTGTCGAATTCTGCCGACAAATTCAGAGGGATAATAGTAGGCATCAAGAGGATAATCACCATACAACATGGGGTCCCAAACGACATTTAATTAGTGAAAATCGCAAAAGATATAGAGAGTCGGAGAGCTGTTGAAAAGTGTAAAAAATTAATTAAAAAATAACAAATGTTTTTAAATTATGAATTTTTTTAAGTGAAAGCACATTTTTTAAAGTTTTTTTTTCATGTTGGTAACATGCAGATTTGATGATCTAGCGGGTCGCAAATGAATGAAAACGAAAAAGTAGTTTAAAACCCATATTTACAAAAATATTAAAACTTTATGAACAGGAAGCTCGAAAATGTAAGGAATTTTATATTCTATAATTTCGATATAAGTGTGTAGTGTGATAACTGGGGAGTTTAAAAAATATTCAAGAAAAGCTAAAATGAAAACCAGAAAATATCGCTGCAACATCACAACTGATGTTCGCAGAGACCATCGTCAAATTCGAAAGAAAATTTAGAGCAAGGATAATTAGCATTAAATAGATGAAATACTACCAGAAAACATAGAGTCGCAGGTAACATTTTTCAATGAAAATCACAAATCGGGTTCACACGCTGGATGCTTGATGATACACTGGAAGATGCATACCTTTCTTCTAGAGTTTTGTTCTTAGATGAAGCCTGTTTTACGAGATAGGGTGTCTTCAACACGCACAATGTGAATATTTGGTCATTCGAAAATCCCCACATCAATATCTCGTCGAACTTAAAACCCAAGTTTGATATTTACATCTGGGCAGAGTCTTCTATTTGGACGTTATATTCTGTCCGAACGCCTCAGCAGCAAAAAATATCGTTTTTTCTTCTAGCACGTTCCTCCGGATGTATTGCATGAAACGCCGACAATTTGGTTATTGCTTGATGGAGCACCAGCACATTTTAGTTACATTCGGGAAATCTGACTTATTTTCTGCGAATGAAGTATAATGATATCAATTCTACAATGCTCATTAATGAATATTTTCTCGTTGCTTTTATTTTTCTCGAACGCATGAAAAATTTACATACGAGAAAGCTTCTTCTCGACTACCTTTTTCCTAACCCTCGCATTCCTAGGTCCATTCTTTTCGCTAGACTCATTGTCTTTTCGATGTTTGTTTTTGTGATTTTCACTGAATAAACGTTGTATGGCTATCCATAATAACGACTGTATGTTTTTGGTAATTTTTCATCTACTTAATGCCTATTATCCTTGCACTGAATTTGTTTTTTGAATTTAACAACGCTCTCTGCGAACATCGGTACTAATGTTGCAGCGATGTTTTCTTTGAACCTTTATTTTTTTCAAGTTTTAATATTTCTGCAAATATGGGTTCTAAACAACTTTTTCGTTTTTAGTAATTTACGACCCCCTAGATCAACAAATTCGCATGTTAGTAGTATGAAAAAAACTTTTAAGAATGTGCTTTTACTTAAATAAAATTCCTAGTTTAAACACCATTTGCTATTTTTTAATTAATTTTTTACACTTTCCAACAGTTGTCCGAATCTCTATATTTTTTGCGATTTTCACCAATCGAACGTCGTTTGGGACCCCATGTTGTATGGTGATTCTTCATCCTCCTGATGTCTACCATCTACCCTCTGAATTTGTCTGCCGAATTCCGCAACACCCTATTTACTGTGAGATTTTAATAGGATTTCCAACACATGTCAATCACAAGCAAGGGAAACAGGGATCTTTTACTGGAATTTGTTTATATCATCAATATTTTATCCCTTCACTCCGTATGTGGGAACGTGAACTTATCTTTAGCGATTCAGCAATTTTACAAAGCTTCTGTAGAATGAATCAGATAGAAAAAAATGGAATGGGATCAGGAAATAAGAGAATATTTCAGAATGAAATTTATATGGGCTAAATTGAGCTAAAAATTAAGTTTAAATTATGTTTAAAATATCATTACACACATGCAGACACACATACTTACATACATACAGACACACACACGCACACACGCACGCACACACACACACACACACACACACACACACACACACACACACACACACACATACACACATATATGTATAAACATTTTTTAGAGATAGACATTTTATTTCCTTGCAATTTACACAGCAATCTTGCATTTATGCATTTATTATTTATATAGTATATCTTGTATTTATGCTTTTCATTAATTTTTAGTTTTAGACTCAAGCGCATTGCCACAATATTAAATACATATTTTATGCTAACATTATTGATGTTGTGCAATCAAAAGTAAATGAAAATAAAATAAAAGGAAGATAAATAAATCAAGCTTAAAGATATACCACGCTACAATAATATAAGCTGAAAGATGGATATTTATTTAATTTTTTCTATTTTATTAAAAACCTTTTCCTCTGGATCTTTATTTCAAAATGTGTCAATGGTATTTTCTTTATAATTTGCCTATCTAGAATCTTCATATCTTCAATAGAGCAGCATTATCTTGCATGTAGTATTTTTTTTTGTGAAACCACGAATTAGTTACAAACTAATTCATTTAAGAGCTTCAAGTACATTCTATTAAAATAATCCAAGTTTTCCGAATAACATTGTTAGGCTTAACTCTTGCCTTATAAAATCCACTAGCGCATATTCTATCAGAGCATCATCAGTGCAATTTTATCCAAAATTATTAACAACCACTCCTCATTCATTGTCTTGTCTCTTATAAATAAATGAGTTAATCATAAACTTGGCATATTTACGAAACTCTTGGATCAGCTTTCTGTAATTTGATAACAATTTTACCAGTTTAATGCAGCGGAATTCCAATTGAGTAGATAAGTCCATTAAAAGTCCCTTTAACCACATGATTTATCTACGAGGAAATCGCATATCATTAGATATAATTATTTCTACCTCCGTTTGCAGAGATTCCAATTATTGATTCGCAGTGGTTAAATCAGGAGAATGTTCTCAATGTTTGGATTGATTAGTTCATATATCTGAGACTTGGTATTAATGAAAATCTTTGCCAGCATAGTATCCCAGTTTGTCTTAGGTGGATATATATATACGCATATACTAAAAATTTAATAACAGAAAGAATATTCCTTTAATACTTATGTTGCATATTAATGCATATCTATATGAACAACTTGGGATACTTTGCTGATGTTGATTTCTGAAAAGGAATTTAAATATAGTATGGTAGTTTTTCTTTTTGAAAGAAATTTTTAAGTTAAGAAAATAAAAATAATGCCAACACTTTGGCTTGTATTTAAAGTGAAATTCATTAACGTTCTGCTGTTTCTCTGAAAAGAAAAGATTGCCTTATGTCTTACATTTTTTTTTATCTTCTTCTGAAGATTGCTTTTCAAATTACAAAAAGAACACAACTTGCCGAGTTTGAAAGTAATTTTTTTTATTATAATGTACAGACAAATACTCTTCTGAAACAATTAGATGTAATCCTAATGAAAAGTTGTACAGTTTCAACAATCCTGTCTAGGTAATAATAAAAATATTTCTTCGTAATAAATAAGAGAAATAATATACTTTGTCTCTATATTCTTCTATAATAACCAACAGTTATGCTAACACTTTCAGTTTTAATTCTTTTATCTTAGAGCTAATTTTTTATATTAGTGTAATCATTTATTAATTAGAATAAAATACAAATTACTCCTAATAAAAATTACTTTAAAAGAATCACTCCTGCATATTATAGTGCTTTGCTTGTTTTAAAAGTAATGGTGTGTCCTCACCATTTCCATATATAACAAACATTTATATAATATGATAATATCAGACATTAAGAATATAAGAATGGGATTTGGTATATAAAATATTTGTTTTCAATTTTAGGATAAAATGAGGAGTTAGTGTTAGAGGAGGACCCGTTCATTAGGTTGTGTTTTTTTAGTTGTCCTGTCAAGCCTTTTGCCTCATTAGACTTCATTCGTTGGTCTATAGATCATTTAGGAGTTTAATATATTAATAATAATAGAGTATAGACTTTATACAGGAGTAGGGTACTTTATTATTGGCAACCTATCATGTATTAGGAGGGAATTAGAAAATTACTTTTATTTATCTCATTATTAATAATAGTTCAATATTAATCTTCATCAAACGCAATATTTTGTGTTTTTCTAACAAAATGCTGTGCTAAAATATAGAAATAATATATTTATACCATTACTTTTCATGAGGGAAAGTTTTTGTATTTCAATAAAATTATAATAATTTTTGAAATAACAGCAACAACTCTTAGAAAGAATATTTATCCCAACAGTATATTGCTTGCATTTTTTGCACATACTCATAAATTTGATTTCTTTAATTTGATAATCTTAAAAAAAATTGCAAAATTAAACAGAAAACTATCAAAATTTTGTTTATATCACCATATCCATTGTATATGATTAATAATACAAAATATCTATAATAAACAGAACGTTCGTGTTCTAATAGAAAATTTGATATTTTTTTCCTACATTTCCATAGTTTATTGGATCATGCTAGTTATATTGACATTATCAAAGCTGAAAAATGCTCCTAAAAAGTTACTGATATTTATATGATTCGATTTTATACAAAGTTAATATTCACACTTTTTAATATATTAATTATTACAATACAAACAAATTTGTAAAGTTTTACTCTCTCACATTTTGATTAAATTATTGTTTTTCAGCAAAACTAATTATGAGTCTATTTTAATTATCCGGCATCTATCTTACTTGAATCTCATCATCTCAGAATGACTTCATTTCAAGACTTAAATGTAAAGAAACACAATAAATGATCTTCTATATTATTACATAAAGTTAAGTAAAGTTTCGGCACTATTCTTAAAAAATATTTCTTATAATTTCTGTTCAAATTTACTAAATTAATGACCATAAGACCTTTCGCTGTTTTGAAATTTATTCATATGCATAATGTGCAAGTTAAAGGAAATAAATTCCTTAAAAACAGAATGGCGAGAAAAATAGCCAGTAGAAAAGATTCTAAAGCATGACTAGTAAATAATTACAATGAACGGACAGAAAATATATTAAATAAAATGTCATTAATGGTAACAATAATGCTAAAAATACTCATACAGAAATGAATAATAGTACAAAATTCACAAAATAATCTTATATTGAACAATATTAGAAATAACATTTTCAATGAGCTACATTTTCCACATTTGTACATGATATTGAATATATACATACATATAAATTTCTGCCTAAAAATACCTATTTGATTTCGCTTGATTTCATTATTTCATATCATAAGAAATATGTCTGCCATGAATTTATGAACTTTAATAATGGTTGCCTTTCTATTCTTATCTTTATCACTTATATTTAACAATATTATCACTGGACAATAATCTTACTAAATTAATTGAACATAATCCTTTTCAGTTGCGAAAGATTGCACTTTTCTTTCTTCTTCTTCACAAAATTGCTACATATTATTAAATCCTTATCGTGCAAGACTTTAATGGGATTAGCATTATATTTTCTAAACAGGAAGTGTTATTTAATTAGGTGAGATAGCTTCATCGATCAGAGGAACATGAACCTCTTTGTTATTTCTAGTAAATATTTTATGCTTCTTAACAGACCTGCAGCAATACAGTCATTATTTATAACAAATATTTCATAATCTACGATCTATCAAGGAAATTCTCCCCTATACTCATGTCTTATTAGTAGACATTTTGAACGCATTTAAACGCTTGCTCAGTTTCTAATTAGACATGGAAATCTTTAAGAATATTTGAAATGTTTCATTGTGTCATCTGTTGTTATATGATCACACCTTAAGAGTGAAAAAATATTGAGTATTTGATGCTGATAGGTTCTAAAGTCTTCACTGAAAGGTATTCAATCATAAAAGAAGTTTACGAAAAAAAGAGGCCATCGTCATTTCATTAGTTTTGCCCCGAAAACTGTCATCATAATATAACAAGTAACATGTAATGAAATAATTATTTTTCAACACTTCTTTCTTTTCTTCCTAAAGTACAACAGGTGCTATATTGTTTGGATTGGACACGAAACAGAGCTTGGCAGAGCCACCAGCATCTATGGCTTGGAAAAGTCCAGAAATGACTCAGTCGTTTGAACAAGCTTATAACAGTCAGCAAACATCTACACAACCGTTAACGGATAATCAAACAGTAAGAAAAAAACTACTGAAATATTTTCGCTCCATTCTTAATGAGAAGTAGATAAAATTTTTAAACGATATTCTAAATTCTGATATATATGTACAGTATTTTTATGAAAATCGTATAGTGGTTATATAGCAAAAAAAATGACATTCTGTATTAATAAAAAGTGACGCTTTATTTTACAGTAAAATACGAAATAAAGATGCAAAAAGGAGAGGCATGCAAAGAACAACATTTTTAGAATGTAATAGTTTGTAGACAGAAAGTGATTCCGTAAATAAGTGACAAATTTCAAAAAGCAATCACCTAACAGCGCTTGGCATTACCGATTCAAAAAGCTATCAACACAAAAAAGAGAGAATAAAGTCCTCTTCCAAATGACTAGTCTTTTGTAGTTCTCCAATAGACCGTGATATTACAGAACTTTCTGTAAGGATTCCCAGATCTTGGTACCTAATAGATATAAGGTCATAATTCTTGTATTTTCTAGTGCCTTTATTTTTGTTACAGAAGTTACCAAATTTGTCGTCTGGAACAAGATTCATTGACCAGCATCCACTCTGCTCAAATTAAGGATATTTGTAAATATCAATTTTATTAAAATGAGGCTAAGAATGCAATGAAACAATTTATAGATTCGAACAATATTTTATATGCATCATAAAGTGAAACATAATTTTTCTAATCTTGCCTGTTCTAAAAGTAGGTAAAATGTAAAATATGTAAATTTGTCGTATAGAATATGAAATACAAAACAGAGGTAAAAGAATGCAAAGGTTTGTAAAATACAGAAATAGTTTTCATAAAAGTAATTATGTGGAGTTGCAGCTATTTAAAAAGTAAAAACAAAAGATAGCAAAAAATAAAAGGAAGAATTAACTTTAAAAGGAAACTTTAAATAACAAGTTTACAAAAATTACTATTATTTATTTTTGATGGCCATTTAAAGTCTATTTAATTATTTTGCATTAATTTTTTTAAATATTAAAGCACATGGTAAATAATAATTTTATACAATTTTAGTTCATTTATAATAATGAAAAATTCCGATGAATTTCAATCCAAAAAAAAAGACGTTCGATTCGAAATGCCATAATTATGTATTAAGATAATATCTGGAATATTTCTTTATAATTTTTTAATATCTTATACAAAAAAAATGACAAAATTAATTTCAAAAAATTAAATATTAAATGAAATTGGAATTCTTTATTATAACTGTTATATTGAATAACATTATTCTAAAAAATCTTTCAGCATCTATATCTAAATATATGTTGCAGAAATTGTAATCTAGCGGTTGTTTTGAACGCAATTTAATGATTTCCTAAATGTTTCGACCGATTAATCTCAAAAATTGTATATCAAATGAAATTAGAATCCTTTATTATATTTCTTAAATTAACCACTATTATTTAATAGATTAAATAAACATCCATATCTGAATATAAGTTGCAAAACTTGAAATCTAACGTGGGTTTTTAAGCAACTGAATTAATTTTTAAATGTTTCGTAGAAATATAAGAAATTGAATAAAATATGAGTTTGTTAATTGCTCGCAGTTATTCTCCTTTTTTTAAAATTAAGTTTAGCAAATTTATACTGATTGGGATTTTGTTTTTTTCAAGGGTGTTCCAAGTCCTGCTCCTAGGAATCAGTCCCGTACAAATAATGGTCAGAAAAGTGCTGAATCTCTTCAATCAACAAATTCTCAAGATGGTAGGAAATTAAAATATGCATTCAATGTTCTTGATAAAGTGAAGTTTATTCCTTCAATATATGTTTTATTGAAATTAAAAGTTTGTGAATAAATAAGAATAAATCAATAACT
The DNA here is from genome assembly GCA_026543865.1 of Argiope aurantia. Classification (NCBI taxonomy): domain Eukaryota; kingdom Metazoa; phylum Arthropoda; class Arachnida; order Araneae; family Araneidae; genus Argiope; species Argiope aurantia. Next base: position 311,676 of record JAPMOR010112576.1, on the reverse strand, counting down.
TTTTAACTTTAATAATTTGTAACTTTAATCAATAACTTTTTAACTGAAATAATTGCATTTAATTGAATTAGAAATAATCGCTATTAAGGGAATTAGAAATTAATTAATGATTAAAAAATAAAATAATCTAGAAAATTAAATTTCAAATGTGGTATTCATTTTAGGATTTTTAGTAGCTCTTAACAATTAAATTACGGTCTCACAGATCGAATTCTGTAGAATTTCCTCAAAATTTGGAATGAGAGAGTTTCTCTGTCACTATATTCAAAGGAAGTAACTTTTTCCTTTGGGACTCATCTGCCTATCCTAAAATAACTCTACAGATAATTTTATGTCCCGACTTATATTATCAGTTAAATCATTATTGTAAAATCTATCGCTTGTAAGATAAAATTAGAAATGCATTATTGCAGATCACACTCCTTATATTCGAGCGTATTAAAATTTAGGAGAAATGCTTTCTAATATTTCCCTGAAATCACTTTTTTTGAAAGAATACTTCGATATTTATTCTTCCTTAATTATTATTTGATATGATGGTTTTATTTAAAAAGATATCGAAGAATAAGATAAGTATAATGTAAATAATTTGTGAATGATGAATAATTAGCTTTTTATAGATTACAAATTATTTCTTTAGTTAATAAATAAAGGGCTTTATATAAATATGTGTGCATGAAAAAATATATATTTTGTTTTCTGAATTTATAGAATAGGTGTAATAAAGTTAAAAAGTAATTTAAACTAACACAAAATACAAATTTTGGGGAATTACTAAATAATTATTTTTATATAACGGCGTATGCATTGATATTTGCTTTAATTAGCTCCTTCTGTGCTGGTATTCGCATTTCGAAAATTCATTAAAATAATTAGCAAAATAGTTTCAGATATTTAGATTTTTTTCCAAAGCATTCAGTACGTATTTTGAGTTGTTATATATACTACAGATTATATTATTCTCTTGTATTGCAAGCTAAATTTGTTAATTAATAGAATTATATTAGAAAAACATACTGCACTTTATAAGAATCATAATCATTATATTAGAAACAGATACTTGATAATAATATAACATAATAATATTATATTATATCATTATATACTTAATAATATAATGTTATTTATTAATCATTATATTAGATAATGATACTTTGAAAAAGTATTGATGTTATATAACAACATCATATACGATATAAACATCATTTCAATTTCCGATATAAATCAACACCTTTGCTAACAGGAGAACGTTTTGATCTCCTGTAATATTTTACATTCAGTTGCTATCATAAACATAAGATGGTTTTTTTTTCATTTTTCACAAACAAATTATATTATATTTATAGTATGTTCTTTGCAGTAGAATACAGTGTATTAAAAAATAAATCACTTAAATATTTCTTAATTCTAATTGACAATAAAATTAGGATGTAAATTTTTTTAAAACACTCTCTTGAATTATTTCATTTACACTTATTTCTAGCTCCTCCAACTCCTCAAGCTAGAAGAATTCGCTCTGCTTCTTATGGAGGAAACAATTCGTCTAAAGCTTCAGAAGAACTTTTAGCGAGACTGAACGGCGGTTCTTCTTTGAGCCCTCTTGCAATGAATAATGTATTTTCAGAGATAGTGGCCACTACTTCGGTTGGTTCTCCTCAAACACCTGGAACGCCTAGAGATAAGGTAACTGTTTTCCCGGACTTTGGATTATGTCGATCACTAAAATACATTGTTCAAGCATAATACATTATTATTATTTAACAAGCCGCCTTTGGCGACCATCTGGTTCATCGAGATAAATGGTTGTTTAAGTTTTCAATTAAATATTTTTTATAACTTGGTCTTGATAATTTCCTGTATAAGTATTTTTTTTAGAAATAGGTTATTTTTACTTTTGGTCTAAGATATTTTTATTTTTAAGCCAATTTTATTATTTATAGCTAAGAACTTTTATAATTTCTTTTCTTTCTAAAATATTTTAAATTTCTAAATAGACATATAATTTTAGAAGTCATATATTGTGCTGTTTATTGAGCTGTATATTTCCTTAATTTTTTGCTCTTTTGCGCATCCAGTTATATCATAGGAAAGATCAGTAATATTTAACCCGTAACTGGAGACATGAATTTTCTCACGCGGCCAAAGACACGGAGTAAAATTACTCCGTTGTTTTTCTTTTCTTTTTTTGTTTTTTGTAAACAGAAATTGGAAGTTATTTTGAAAACACAATGCATTCTGGAAATCATGTAGTTACCAATATATTGAAAATATTAATATTAAAGTATTAAATGTTGAAAACATGTTATAGGGGAAAACTTAAACAACATTTAATGAGTATTTACTTAGTTTAGATATTACGGAATTACACTAATACTAATAATTGTTAGAAATTAACAAACAAAAAAGTAGAATAAAATATTTTAAAATATCATTTTAAGGATTCTTTATTCTTTTTGCATTATTCAAGTTAAAAACAGTTTCAGAGACAAGGAGTTAATGTCTCCTTAAATAACAACAAAAACTTATAAAAAGAATAATTCGATTATTCGCACGTGCTCATATTTAAACCTTTACCAAAATATTGCTGAAAGAACAGTTTGATGGTACTGAGGAGATGATTGTATTCAAGGACAAAATACCATATGAGAATCAGAGCTAATGAACAACATGGAATCATTTTGATTCCTGTCTCCGGTTACGGGTTGAAAATGGAGAGACTTTAAAATTTTTCACGTTTGCTTTATTTTGAAATTATGCCTTAGTTGAAAATACGGCAAAATTTTAAAAATTATTAAATCATATTTTAAGCCGATACTTATTCTACATGGAATACCTCGATCTTCAATGATGGAAAAAAGCAGGATTAAATATTAATTGCAACAATGGAAATTATTTGAATTCTTCTTCAGTAAAAACATATAATTTTGCAAAATATGTGCACTTAAAAAAAATTGACTAAAAATGCATGTAAACAAATCTGGCATCTTTGAACATATATAATATTTTTTATAATTTTAAAATAATATAAAAATAAATTTTTTGGCTTTCATATTTCCTTAAGTTATACGAAGAAAAACCCCGAGACGTCAATACATTTTTTTATCAACTAAAATTTCAAGATGATCACTCCGAGATGCACATTACTACCTTCCAGCGTATCCACATTTCATAGAAGGTCAAACGTCCTGTAGAGAACCAATGCTTACACGAATACATTTATATTTATTAATAGCAGTGAAGAGCCTATTTTATTTTAGTATAATAAATACAGAACAGTAAACTTTCTAAAATACGTAATTTTTATAGCACTGTGTATCGAATGCAACATTCATTCCACAATATGGTGTTTTGATATCACATAGTTCTGAAAAGTGTGATACCATACAGTACCACATAGTACAATTTAACATACTTGATCATTCTTTAAATCGAAATTTTTTCCCATTTTATGCATCTGATAGCAAAATATTTTATATCTTCTATAAAATGCAAAATCATTACGTTATCTTGGAATATCATTACCGTCGTTTCATCATTACATTACCATAGGACATCATTACTGTCAATTTATCATTGCGTTACCATGATACATCATTACGTTACCATGGAAAATCGTTACCATTTCGTTGTTGTTATGCTAGATATATATGAAACTAACTTAATACCATAAAACATGTTGAATATCTCAAAATGATTTGCCTGCAATGTTAAACTAAAACTGAAATTTTATTTAATCAAATGTTACAGTGTATTTATTAAGATTATTTATTGCTTATATTATATTATTTCCTTATAGTTGTTTTACTACTAATTCTAAGTAATACACAATCAATCAACAAATATAACGGAATCAATCCTTCCACAGCACATTTTTTTCATAACTCAGTACTCATAGCAAAACAACTCCTTTACATTCCATTTTCTTAGATACTATTGTATCGCATAGACCAGCGTTTCTCAACCTCTCAGTATTCGTGGACAAGTTTTCAATCATAATTTTCATCGCGCCCCCCGCTTACAATAAAATGTATACAACAATAATGTATATTGAGTATTTTGGATTCTGTTTTTAAATTATTTTTAACTAACTGCCAAAATAAGAGAAAAAGTGAGCCAACGTTGGCGAAAAATCACATCTTGCATTTTGGACAAGTGGTCGGTAAACAGATGAAGCGAATGAAAGCGGAGAAGATTTAAATATTATATTTGAAATGAAATCCAAACAGGGAGATAACATTAAATGAATATGAAAGTAGAAAAACTCGTTAATGAAAATTAACCTAAACGGGGTGAGCTAAATTTAGAAACTGGTAATACATTTTTTCGAATAATAAAAGAAATAAAACAGAAGCATGACAAAACAAAAGTGAAAAAAAAATAGCAATGTTTGTGGAAGGGAATCCACACGACCGATGCCGTCTCGAGCAAGCGCGGAGCAAATATTTTCTCATAGGAAGAAGGGAAATGTTCGATAACGCAAGTTTCAATTCCAGCCAATCTCATTCGAGTCGATCCTTTTATCGCTATCGAATCTATCGTGAATTTGTATGTTATATATGTTTTCGTGTTAATTGCAATTCACCATATTAAATATTCACGGCAGCAGATTTATGCAGACTCTTGAATAAATTTTTAAGCGTAAGTAAGCAAGCATTAGACGATAATCAATCATCAGCAAGTATACAGATGAGCGTGGTTCCAAAAATAAAATAAAGGAAATATTCTCAAGAATGCTTAAATTTTGGGTTCACCAGTATTGAAGTAGATGAAGAAGAAAGGCCCCTGTGTATCATCTACTCAAAAATGTTGGCCGCAGACTGCATAAAACTAATAATCTTAAACGACATTTGGAAACTCTTCATAGTGAGTACGTCAACAAACCCAGAGAATCCTTCGAATGAAAATTAAAATCATTTAAAAAGCAAAAATCATTTTTTAAAGAAACTTTGTCTGTGAATAAAAAAAGCTTTAATTGAATCTTACAAAGTTCATCTAAAATTGCCAGATTTAAAAACCTCACACCCTTGGTGAGAAGATTATTTTTCCAGCAGCAATTGAGATTGTAGAACCTATGTTTGGAGATAATTTTTCAATGCAATTGCAGTCCAAATGATACTGTTGCTCGTCGAATTTGCGATATAGCTGAAGATGTACAGTGTCAGCTTTTCTCGAAGTTGCGTGACAAATTGTTTTCAATACAGCTTGACGAAGCAACAGATAGTAATAAAGATGCTCATTTAATAGCCTATGTTCAAATTTGTAATAATATGTCAGTAGTAGAAAAACTACTTTTCTGCAAACCAATAAAACTTAAAACATCAACGCTTGCATTATTTGCTATTTTAAACGATTTTATGAACGAGGCAAACATAGAATGGAAAAATTGCGTCGGTATATGCACCGATGGTGCTCGTTCAATGTCCGGAAGATTCCAAGATATACAAGCACTTGTAAAACAAAATTCGCCTCAGCGCATACATTGCATGATCCATAGAGAAGCTTTGGCTTCGAAATAAAGGAAACCTGGTTGGAATATTGTGTTAACTACGGTTGTAACCGTAGTAAATTATATAAAAATGAGACCCCTGAAATCGAGAATCTTTTCCGCACTTTAAAAACATGGGTTCAGTACATTCAGCGTTACTATTTTATTGCGAGGCAAGATGGTCATCACGTGGGAAATTTTTGCAGCATGTTTAAGAATTAAGAGAAGAAATCGCCATTTTCCTAAAAGAAGAAAACAGACAGGAGGCAGACAATTTTCGCGATGGTTTATTTGTGATGAAATTGAAGTACTTAGCCGACATATTCGAGAAATGAAATAACTTGAATCTTCATCTCCAAGGAGCAAATACACATATGTTGGATACGAGTGATAAAGTTCATGCTTTTTGTAGAAAATTGGAATTGTGGAGCAGAAATTTAAAGCAAAAAACCTAACAATGTTTGCAAATGTGAATGATTGTACTAAAGTTTATAAGGCTGAAGAAGAACATGTAAAAGTCGTTTTTGTAACAATTGAAAATCATTTAGCCATGCTGGCAAAGAATTTTAAAAAGTATTTTCATGCTGACGACAAAGTTACGAGTAAGATGACGATAGCAAGTTCCGTGTGGATTTAGGATCCATTTCATAAGACTCCTGAAGGACTCTCAATTGATGAGGAAGAAAATTTCACAGACTTCACGGCAAGTGGCAAAACTAAAAGACAATTTAGTAATAAATTCCTATTTGAATTTTGGGCAAGAGTAAGGATGATTTTTCTGCACTAAAAACAAGGACATTTCACATTCTATTACTATTCAACATCCTACCTTTGTGAAACTGGATTTTCTGCTGTGGCTTCTTTGCAAACAAAATATAGAAACAGAACTGAGAGTGGCTATTTCTAATATTAAGTCTTCCTTCGAAAACTTTGCTCTGCAAGACAGTCCTAAGGAAGTCACTAATAATTATTAAATTTGTTTTTAATTTAGTATGTTTTGATTTGTAAGTTGTTTTACTTTAATAAGTTAATAAATAAGTTGAAATACATTTTGTTTTCTTTGTGTATGTGTGCTTTCCTTTCAGTCAGTTAATCAATTTTTTAAAAATAATATTTTCTTTTGGATATTCTCGCGGCCCACTCTAGTATGCTCGCGCCCCCCTAGGGGGCAAGCCCCACAGGTTGAGAATCGCTGGCATAGACATTTCGTAAAGAGGAGCTAGCCACTAAATGCTTTCATACTGTTAAATGTGTCAGTTTGGATGTAATCAAAAATAGTGTGTATATATCTCTAATAGACTTAACTGCAAGTATTTGTTAAAAAAAGAACTTCGTTTTTTTTGTTTGTAGATTTTGATAGTTAGTCCAAAATTTGATGTATTTATTTACCTGCTGTGATTTAAAAATGGTTGCATGCACCATTATGGAATAAATTGTAACTCGTATATTCCCTATTTATATAAAAATATGTAAATACACATAGAGTATTGAGGTTCAAGATACTTACCATTCATTACTTTACCATTAAAATAACTGCATAAACTACCATGGTTACAGTAACGAAAGAAGTCTTTGAAAAATTTATTAGTAAATATTTATTTTATAAATTAAGACTGAAGAGTTTTATAGATTTAAATTATTTTAGAAATCGAAGGCTGAGTAAAGAATCCAAGCGATTGATGAAAAGCCCTGATCTTCGTTTTTCACAATTTAAATTCCGTTATTCTTTTAATTATAACCATCTCTATCCAACAATCCAGAAATATATTTGGTCGGTTCGCTGTGTAGTGAAATATTCAAGAAATTAAAAAAATATATAATGTCTTTCATTAAATCTGATCTTCTAAAACTTAAACAAAAATATGAGACTTGCACAATAAGACAAACGTTTGCGTCATTTCTGTTGTAATTTAGCCGTCATTTCTGTTGTAATAACAGTATTTCTTTTTTATTTCTGGTTTGGTTACTTTGTAGAATCATTTTGTTTAAGAATTACTACGGAATATCACTATTTATATTATATGTTCCTTTTTATTATAATACTCGATATTTGATATTCACTTTTTAAATAATTACTGAAATAAGCACACAAATTTTAAAGTATCTCATCGAAAAAACAGGCACACACACGCATGAACCCTTCATTATTATTACAAAAGTAGTATATTCTTTTAACATTTCCTGAATTTCTTAACAATAATTCATTTAGTTTGCAAAAGGAAAAAAATTATTTTCTTGAAACCATTAGCTTTTATTGTAGAATGAACCTTGTTTTACATAACTGATAAAAAATATTTTTAATAAAAAGAAAAAAAAAACTGCACGTTAAAGACCAAAGATAAAAAAAAAATACTTAACTAACAACTTGCAAAATATAATGGAACTCCTTATCAATATGTTTTGTTGACAACATTATTGAATGCTTATGAGAAACTATAGAAATTTGATCATGTAAGATTTAGATGTCGTTTAAAGCTGTAACTGTTTGCGATGCGCCATCATCTGTTCATTGTGATCAATAACCATGAAGAAAAGGTAGTAACTTTCCAATTTTGTCTTATTCACGACAAACCCCAATAGATATGATGATTGTAAGGCTTGATAGAATGTGGAATCTTTAATTGGTTTGTAATAAGGAAATAAAGTTTAATATTTTCCACAGACCAAGTATTTATCTATCCATTTATGAATATTATCACACAGGAAATACGAATATTTTCGTAGATCTTATGTATTCCAGCCCATTTAAAAACAAAGATGAAGAATTTACTGTATTTGATCTCTGTTTGAGCTGTTATATCCATAATATTGATTTTGAGGAATATTCAACAAATAGAGACAACATCAGTGCTCACTTTCAGGTGCACGTCTTGATCAATTCCGATAATCGATCAATTCTTTATTAACGGTGAATGATTTTAACATTAGGAAGAAAATAATTGCAAGCATTTAAAAGAGCTTTTAAAAAGGAGACTACAGTACAATATACGATGCCTAATTGTCCAATACCGATAAAATGCCGATACTCGATACCGATGAAAAATTCAATTTGTAACCATTATTTGTTGTCAAATAATAATCGTCAGCTGGATATGCCTTTCCCTCTATATGGCAAGCCGCTTAGATCAGATTCTAATATTCTTACACTTATTTCTTCACAAAAATGTTGCTATGAAGAATTCTACACGTCTGCAACATCCAGACCATTATTTTTGGAATTAGGTGAAAAGTCGAACATCCACCTTGACATAGCTATTAAAGCAATTAGACATGAATTTGCAGAAAAACTCGCCTATGTTTCCATCGAGTTTTTCAACTTATGTTTATCCAACGTTAGCACATTTTTTTAGATCAGTTTCACTTTATACTACAAACTACAGGCGTCATTTTCCTGATCAATTCATTTATCCATTCTGCATAACGCAATCTTGCAGATATTTGTAAAGCAATTTTACCAAGAAGACAGCAATAGAAAAAGTGTTATTATTAGTTATGTATTATAATGTATTACGGATTTTTTTTGTACATTTTTAATACTTCAGGACCGCTGTATATAATGTAACTAATTATTTGAAAGCAGTTAATTTTCTGAAAATAAAATCTCTAGAACAATTTAATCGTCTAATATAGTATATCCTCAATAAGTACATTAAAATAAAGTTAAATATAAGTAGTCAATTCAAAATATTATTTTTTAATTATAAAAAAAATTAAAATAGAGAAAATAAAAGAGAAATTGAAAATTCGCCTTGAGTGATACAGAAATGAATACAAATTCAGATGTTGTTATATATATATATATATATATATATATATATATATATAT
>JAPMOR010112576.1:288011-302265 GCA_026543865.1 Argiope aurantia | reverse complement strand
TATATATATATATATATATATATATATATATATATATATATAATATTAGCGGCAAATTATAAAATTATCATCGAAACAATAATCCAAACATTTTAAATTGTTGAATGTTTCTTGATATTTTCAATGATATATTTTATCTCTATATAAATATTATATCTTTAATTAATATATATTATTGCTTTATCTAAATTGTGCTATTAAAAATCCACAAATGGATTTTAGATTTTAAGTTTTGAATTTTTTATTATTTTTATATGCATACTAATTATTTACAAAGAAAATTATTCAAAATTGCGTGTTACAGAATTCGAAAACCATTTAGAGTACTAAATTCTGTGTCGAATACAATAAAGTATTGCATAAAAATGCCTGAATAACTTGATAGTAATTAAGAAATAATACCGATAAATCGAATTTCTTCTAACAAACATGCTAATAAGAAAACAGTTATCGAGATATTTTGAAATTAATGTTTAATGAACGGAGCTTAGATATCTAGTTTATTCATTATAATTACTAGTTATAGTTAAATATGAAATTGGAAATTATTCCTAATCAAAAGTGAATGTATTCTTATTTTATTAATAACGGAAGTCTTTTGATAGCTCTGAAACTGTAAAATTTTTATTCATTAAGGCATTGATGCTGATCCTTTAAGAATATTCGAATGCTAATAAAGAAAAGAATAAAAAATATCTGAAAACTCATTAGTAAAAGCCTAAGTTTCGAAATTGAAATTGAATGCTTTTTAAAAAAAAAATAAAGAACATAATACTTCAAAGAAGCATTCAATTTTAGCACGTTTATTTACAATTTTCTTAAAAAAATATTTATCTATCATATTATTATATTAAATACGAGAATATCAGATAATATAAAAAAGAATTTTATAATTATTGTATTTTTTAATTTTAGATCAATAAGAAAACTTTATAAAATTAAATTTTCTTTATTATGTTCTAATTATAATTTAATTATAATTTGTTCTTTCTCTCAGGTTGGTGGAGATTCTTCCGATACCCAAAGTGAAGCAGAGAGCATTAAATCTGTAAGACTTCGTAGGAAACTTCCTAATTTACCTGCTGATCAGTGTTCATCCCCCAGTCCAACAAGGAAAACTCTAGATCATGGTAAAAACGGTTTCAGTGAAGGTTCAGATTTTACTGATTCCAAAAGCTCAACTCCTGTACCACAGCTTACTCCAGTTCCTGCACAAACTGTTACTACAAGTGTTGTGTCTTCACTTGAGACTTCAAAACAGTATTCTCCAGCATCCGCTCTTGGAACCCCGTCTACAACATCGGGAAGTACCAGTGTATCTCCCCTTCTAGGAAGGAAAGCAAATATTTCTAGGACGCCAAGCCCTGGTAGTGATGCTTCTGGCTCTAAATTGCCTCAATATATGCAAAATCTTAAGCAGCAGCTGCGGGATGAACTGAAAGCTGTTACTGAAGAAAGAAAAGTAATGCTGGAACAGCGTGGGAAAACGACAGGAGAAGGTGAACGTTCAGTTACCCCTCAACCACCTGTTTCAGTTCAACAGAATACAACAGAACCAAAGGAAGAAAGTTTCAATTCAACTGTTTCAAAATCTTTGGCTACATATCAAGCACAACAGGCAGCTTTAATGAAGCAAATACAATCTCAAAGTACTTCCCAAGCTCAGACGAAAGCCCAGACGCAGGTGCAAACATCTTCTGCGATTAGTTATCAGGTACAATCCAAGTCAATACAGCAGATACAGATGCATCCGCACCAAGGTCAAACTGTTGTATTATCTCCATACCGTTCGCATTCTCAAACTTCTTTGTCTAGTCAGGCTCATACTCCATCTCAAAGCCAGCCACATACACCATATCAGAGTCAACCTCAAATGCTTCAATATCAAAACCAGCCTCAAATGATCCAGTACCAAACTCAACCGCAAACTCCATATAGGGCACAGACTCCATCATCTCATTATGGAAGTCAAGATCTGTCATCGCAACAGGGAATGTCCGAATCAGGAATGAAGACTCCTCTTGCTGCAAGAACTTCACTCCCAGATGCTATTCCCAAATATCCTGGCACGCGCCGACCCTCTGACGATGATATCACTATAATGACCACAGCCACGACAACTGTGGTATCAGCCTCAGAGCAATGGAATGATACTTCGAAGCGTCATCGTCAAACCCCAACGACAACGATTGCTCCGTCAGCTATTATAGGGTCCAGCGTGGAATCGTTGCGGCGACTGCAGCCGAAAATGTCTCCCCAGCCTTCTCCTAAGAAGGGACGGCGCAGACACACCAGCGAGATCACGGTGCCCCCTTTTGCTCAGATTGAACAAGCCATGCATTACCAAACAATGAGGCACCATCACCAACAGCAACAACAACAGCAATTTCAACAGCAGCAGTTACAGCAGCAACAACAACTTCAGCACCAGCAATATCAACAACAGCAATTACAGCACCAACAACTTCAACAAGCCTCTCAGTACCTACAGTATTATCAGAAAGCTCCCCTACAACAGCAAGGTAATTATTGAAAGTATTTAATTAAAACAGTTGAATTTTTTAAACAAATTATTAAAATAATTTGATACAAGTGTGAATTATAATTGTGAATTAGAAATGGTGAATGCATTGTAATGCAACTAAATACTATTAAATGTATGCAGAAGGCACGATAAAAAAGATTCGGCATTTGGTTCTGAAGATATGTTAAATTTAAAAATTAACTTTCTTATATAATAAATAAAGTGTTTCTTTATGCATAAAAATACTATGCATTATGTTTAAAGATAAGTAATATATTGGATTTACAAAGTATTTGCTTAATGCTAGATAATTTTTTTCAGTATAAGGAAAGTTTTCTTGTAAAACATTCCTTTGGCTATACTGAAAGCGAGTTTCATAAACGTTTTTCAAATTTCAAGGCAATAGGAAAATTGCATTTACCGATTTAACTGTCTTTATTTAAAATAAATGAAAAACTTTCTGATCAAAATAAAATTTAAATTCACTGAAATTTGAAGAAATCTGAAAGTGAATCTGTTCGTTAACTTATACCCTATTTAAAAATAACTATATTTCGACATTTAAAATAATCTTATTTTAACACAATATATGGGAGCATTCATGAATAAATTGTGTTTTGTTTCCCTCGTTTTTTAAATAATTTTTATATATCAATTTTTACCTGATGAAAATACTTAACTTATTTTATATTTTTACATATCAAAAAATATATGAATATATCTTAAATTTTTTTAGAATATTCTAAAACGATTTCTACCATATTATTAAAAATTTTCGAAATTCGATATTTTTATACTGGCAGAGTATCATCACTAACCTGACAAGAATTCATGCCAGTATCAGTTTCCTACACTTCACTACTATTACATATCTTATTGCTAATATTACTGGCACCATTATTTTAAAGTGACGATTACTGGTTCGTAAACATATAAGGAAACAATATTTGGCTACTATTTACATTAAATTAATAAATTTTCTCCAATATTTGGCGACAAAATAGCGTTTGGATACGGAAGATGTCAATATTTTAGCTTGACAAAAATTGATGTCATTCTATTGTAAGTGAGCACACGATTCTACCATTTTGAATACAGCTAAAGTTAGATTATCCATTGAATAGCATAATTTTTATGATTTATTTCTGATCAAACAAAAAATTGTATTGATTGTATGATCAAACATAAAAATTGTGCTGATTTTATAATTAATATGACTATTAAAGAAATTTTCATTTAAATTTAGATATTGAATGAATTTCTAGGAGTATTTATAGTCTGATCATAATTTAAGAATTTCTACTTTTCACTAATTGCAGTTGGGTTTTAACTGCAATTGGTTTTGTAAATGTTCACATATCATACAATATTTTCTATGATTTATTTTCTTTCAAAATTTTGAATCCTTATTTGTAAAATTGTACAGAGCGAAAATACATTGTCTAAATCGATTTACTACACTCTTTTTCCTTAACTGAAAAGTTAGGTAGTGAACAAATTCTATAAACATTAATATTAAACAACAATTTGTTAACTAACAATAACTTGATATTGCTGAAATTTTCGGATATTAACGGCTTTTTAAAAATAAATAATTTTAAAAAGCATTGTTTATTTTATATGTTTGTTTTACTTAAATGGAAATTCATTATGATTTGAATTTGATACCATATATTGCTGGTATTTAAAAACCACTCAGTCATTAATAATATTTCCTAAATATATCTTATTTAAATGGCTTCTTTATTTAAATTGATAATTGAAAACTATATCTTTTGATTTAATCTTGTATAAAAAAAACTAGTCTTGGAATAATAATAGATATTTTTTTGGAAAATAATATTTAAAAAATATACTTTAAATGTAAATATCAATTATACTGATAAATGTTCAAAAATTTTAATACAACAAGCTAAAAATTGAGATATTCTACAGATATTTCGATGGACTTAAATAAAATATAATACACAAAGCATCAAAAAAAGAAAATATTTTTATACGCATAGAATTCAATTTTATCGGACTTAAGTGGGGAGTTGTAAAAACCTGAATTGAATATTTTCAAATGTTTCATTGCTAATATAATATTTACTTAAGTTTTATTTCTGTTATTGATAGATTTTCCAATATTGTAGGATTTCAGATGTTTAATTTTTTAAGATTATTAAAGACTACCAATAACATTTATTTTAATATTATTTACCATCGAAAATTTATTTTTAACAACAAAAACAACAAGATATTGTTTTTTAAACTTAAAATATCTCATTAAAATTAAAATAACATAAAACATAAGTAAACTTATAAAACCCTCAATTTATCTTATGCGTCCATTATGATTTAAAATACTTTATTCAAATTCAAGACACAGAAAAGATAAAAATTAATAGATTTAGATTATTATTAATATATGAAAACAAAACAAAACAAGTCTTACAATTGATTCCTGCAGTCGATTTAATTTATTCAGCTTGTTTCAACAGATAAGATTTATATCTTTTGCTTTAGATAACCTAATTATCAAACAATTTAAAACTAAAATAAAATTGAGATTCAAATATAATTCTTGATTCAAATATCTCAAAAGAAACCATATTTAAAAGATAGTTTTCATGCGCTTATATTGCGCATCATTGAAATGAAATGATCTAAAGCACAAAATCCAATCCCATCTTACCTGTATTTCAGCAATCGGTTAACGATATTCTGTTGAAATTTTGTTGACGAAGTTCTGCAGCAGCATGCAAACTGCTCTCTCTTTAGCTGCGTGTTATTGATTCTTTGCATTTAAATCTGAGAAGCACATGGGTTTTCCCCCCTCAGGCTACAGATCGATGGACTTCCCCTCCATTGACAGCCACGTGAGGGCAACTGATCTGCTCAGGTCTAGTGCTAATCGCTACGGTGGAAGCTTGGGAAGTGGTCTGAGCAACACCGAGGCCCTCTACCAGAGCCGTAGAGCCCTGAGTAACAAGATACAGGATTATTTGCAAGAAAACAGGATGGTAGAACAACAGCAAAGAGCCGTAGGTTCGGATGCTTACTTCCAGACACTCAACAATGAAATTAACAGGTAAGGAAGGTGTGGTTTTGCTCACCATTGTGAAGTCTTCTGGTAAAGGGTTGATGTAAAATATTTCTAAGTTCCTCTTTAACTCAGATTTTTAATGCTCTAGTTTTTTTAATGTTTAATATGTATTAAGTTGTGTTTTTTAAAATCGTTGAATTTTGATAAATATATATTTGTACATCAGGACACATTCTTTTTACATCATATCTTCCAAAAGTATATGTTAATTTGGAATTACTGAATTGCAAAGTTTTTGATTGCATGTTTTGTCAGATTATGGAGTATTAATTAACAAGAATATACATATCAGAACACCATCTTAATTTAATACTTGATAAATAATTATAATAAATTACATTTTTGAGTTTAATTGCTTTGTTTTTATGCAGTGAAATTTAAAAAATAAAATATTTCTCTTTATTTCCTATTTTTTAATGCTTTAGTTTTTTAATATTTAATATGCATTAATTAAAAAATTTTTAAATCATTGACTATATAAATATTTTTGTACCTGAAGGTACATTCTTTTTATATTATATATTCCAAATATATATATATATATATATATATATATATATATATATATGTTAACTTAAAATTTCTGAATTGCAAAGTTTTTGATTACATAGGCTTCTGTCAGATTATGGAGTAGTAATTAATAAGTACATATAAGAACATCATCTTCATTTCAAAACGCTTTTCTAATCCTTGATAAATAATTATAATAAATAATATTTTTTAGTTTAATCTCTTTACTATTATTCAATAAAACTGAGCTCATGATTTATTTTTAATAAGGAAATTATTATGAGCGTGAATTGAAGAGGTGCTGGTTTAATTAATAATGATAAAGAAAAACGACAATTTCGATTACTGCATTTTGTTATAAATGTGAAAACAAATAGAATTCTGTGGATATTTGGATTTTGGACTTAGGGTGAAACAAAGTTTGGCAAGTTGCCCAAAAAGTCGTTCACTCCTTACTGGTTTTGTTTAACATTTTTAAATTTAATTCTATTTTTATGAGAAAGACAAGTAACACAAAAATAGCCAAAATATTGATTTTTATTTTATTTCCTTATCTTATTCCACTTATCTTTCTACTGGTTATATCAGGATTTCAAAGTTTTAAATAGTTCAAATTTTTATTTAGAATGACGAATGAGGTGCATTCGAGAATGATGAGAGATTGATGTTTTTTTTTCAGTTTTATAGTTTTCTTAATAATCTATTTAATTTAATTTATTAAAAGGTACTTTAGTTTCATTTAATTAATTATTTCTTTAATAGTTTTCGTTATATCAGACAACGAAGTAATTATCAGATGATTATTAACGTATTTTTTTAAAGATTTATTTTATTACAATCTTGTATTAGTTTTGAAAAAAAGTAATTTAAAATCATTTCCATAATGAAATATTTGAGAAAGTTCTGTTTCCAAAATGAAAATAGTAAGATTTATATGAACATGATGTAACCAATGAGATATCTAGTATCACAGTTTTAAAAATTTTCAAGCAAAGTTACAAAGATGAAGCGTAACAATATGAACATGTTTTCTATAATAACATTATTATTGTTTTCTCATTGAGCGTTTTGAATTTATTTTTTCAACCTTCAATGTGGACTTAAGACAATTTTACATATTCCGTAAAAGAACGTGGGTAGCAAAAAATAGGTTTTCAACTTAGTTAATCTCACGGGAGGAGGCACCTCAGAAATGAGGATAAAAAGCTTTCGATATTGTGGCTGATTCTTGGCACCTTCATGGGTTCTGAAATGGTGGGGATCGACTACCTTCTATCAATGACGAGACGTACTTCCCTTGGGAAGTGTTATTCCGTGGCCGGTGATGGCCATTAGGACTCAACTATAAGTTATCGCCAGCGTTGCTGTCGCGATGGCCAGGTTCTTCAGTTTTATCTCTGTACTTTCGGAAGGGTCGAAGTAATTAGCTGGTGATTATAGTCGGTGATCTGGTCATTCAGATTTTTCCGTGTTTCTTCGTGTAAGCAGGAGTCCCTGGTTATGGTTCTCAACTCAGTTATTTCGGATTTTAAAATTTAAAAAATGTTCTCATTGTTATTAAATTTTTATTGAAAAAAAAAGAACCATTACTCTTGTAAAATGTGCCAACTAGTCCCAATCGTTAATGATTTATATCAATTGTTTAAAATATTTTGATGAAGTGAATGTTGTAGATTATTATATGAGTATTCTAAGAATCCATTGATGATTTCTTTCAGCAGAACATATTTCAGAAATTTCAGTATTTCTTTCGGTAAAAAAAGGAATTTAACAATAAAAGCGAGAATGGTCCTTTCTATTTCCTTTCAGGCTGAGACGTTCTTCTGAAAACCTTTACAGAGACTCGATTTATGATAAACCAACATGGGGTGGCCCTGTTGTGCAAGCACCAACTCCAGTTCCAGAGATTCGAACGAGTCCCCAGACGACAGAGAGACGGAAAAGGTTTGTGTTGATTCTCAGTCATAAAAAACACAATAAAACCGAAATAGGAATCTTGGAAGTAAGATGGTTTCACTACTGCTCTCTCTGTTCAAAATTAGTTTAGTTTAGAATAAATAAAGCTGAAGCCAGACGGTGCAATAAACTTTTAAATTAAAAAAGAAGCTATGAAAATTTTTCTTGAAAGTGAAAAATTTCATTCTAGATTTAGTTCAATTCCCCAAATATCTTAAATGTTTATTTAATTTAAAAAACAAATTATTCGTTTTGTCAGATAATTAAAGTTTTTTTTAAATGATTTTAAAATTTTAATGTTAAGGTATTTAGGCAAAATGCAAGATTACATACGATTTTTTTTTCTTATGAGTTTTAGAAATCCTTAGCATGCATTTTAAGTAATATGCATTAAAACTGGGAAATCTATGCTTATTTAAATTTTAATGAATATAAATGAGAATTAAAGAGTTAAATTATTCATATGAAATAAAGAGAAAATTTTAAATTAAAGCGAAGTTAAAATTTAATAAAATGAGAATTATGCCATGATATATATAAGATGATCAGATTTTTATTTGCTGAAAGCGGAGATATTACCGTCAGTATAATTCATAACATATTCGCCACCAATTACTTCCTTTTTTCCTTTATTGTATTTTGTGTACTTTTTGTGTTGATATTTGTGTACCGTATGTAATCTTAAGCCCTTTTTTTCCCTAATAAATCTGTTTATATATATCTATTTAACTGACAGGGAATTCAGGAATATTCTATGGTGAGAAGAAAAAGAAAAGGAAATTACAATTCATAACAACTTATGATTATTAGTATGATATGTGTTATTAATTCTATTGATTGCAATTGTATTACAGAATAATTTTCGTTCAGTAAGGATCATTTACTAAATAAATAACATAATTGTTTTGGGACGACACATATTATTTTTAAAATTTTTTAATTTGTTCATTATTAAAAACAATATATTATCATAATATATTGTACTTTCAAAGTATTGAATCATAGATTCTTTTTAAGATCCTGTTTTTTTTTAAATGCAGCTTTTAAACATTTGTAACAGAAGTTTAAAATCTGAAATATAACATATGATGATGAAGTACAAAGAAATATGTTGTTTCCCTGCAGAAAATAAATATTTTGAATAATGAACAGGCTGTGCAATTTAAACGGCACATGTATTACAAATGCAAGCATGAAATGGCGAATGTTTCAGTTTTACATACTGAAACAAATTTGATAGAAGATGCAAAATGTATTCAGTCACTATATACTCATTAATATAAAAACAATGCTCTATGATGAAATATGAAAAAAATAGCATCTAAGTTTATCAAAATTATTTGTATTGCATTTTTAGAGAATATTTAGCATATTTTGAGTAAATAATATGCCTCTATTAAAAGCTTGTCCATCCAATTAATCATACTAATATTGATGATGACTCAAAGTCTCTAGATAATTCTTCTCGATATTTACATGAAGAGATGTTTCAAAATATTTCAAGACTTGCGAATCTAAATATTAACAAATGGCAACACAAGATTATGCCTGATGCGATAATAGACTGCAATTTTAATAGTACGTTAAGTAGTATGGTAAGTGGTAGTATGGTAAGTTGCAAGTAAAGTTTTCAATTCATTATGAGATTCCTCAAAAAAGTAAAATTTACATAATGAAAACAAAATCCTTAAAAAGAATAGATTAAAATACAAAGGAGATTACTAGAAATCTCCCTAACAATTTCTATTGTATTGAGCCACATTTTGTTGATTTACTTGTCCCAAATACCTTCCCATTATTCATTCAAAATTATCTAATTTATCTCTGAGACACTTGGTGTTTCAGAATGACCCGCCAGTACGATGCTTAAAATAACTAATCAGATAAGCTACAAAATAGCCATTTACAGTTCCCCAAACTCCTCTAAGGAAGTATCAGTGTTATCAGAATATAGCCAATACGATTACATTATCTATCGTTGTTATATTCTCACGGGAAGTGCGATTCTACTTACTGGTGGTGATTCCCCCTACCAGAGGGATGATATACTTGAGTATAACAATGCATATTTTTCTTGTTCTGGTGAAAATAATAATTTGGCGGCTTCTTATCGACATGCCTATAGTGCACCCCAAGAGGGTTGATATATTGAAGGTTGACACTAATGCACAATAGTATTATTTTATAACTTATCTAGCAATAATTATTAGGTGACTATTTATTCAAGTACTAGTGACGCCCTCTGGAGGGATGATATGGTCAGTATAATAGTAACATAATTTTTTATCTGGCATTAATTAATAATCTCTGAATTTTTCTTTGCATTTTATCCAGTTTATTCTACTATAGAACATAAATCGATCGTAGAATATATTAATAATTGATATTAATATGATTAAAAAATCAAATTATTTTAACTTTGCAAAATTAACGTAAATAATAAAGGAATGTTATCTTCTTAAACATATTTATTTGATTAATAATGAATACTTAAATAGTATAAACTAACCAAAGTGTTGTTTAATTCCTCTTTAAGAGTTAAGATATATCGAAATAGTATTTTTAATGTATCTTTACAATAGAAAAGAGAAGAAGACGAGGAAACCTCGTTCTTGGCACCCTTCTCCTTATGTGTCCGAAGACGAGGATGACCAATTGACCCGCGAAGAGAAAAAAGCAAAAATCAAAGCAGAAATCGCCCGCCGAAGGCAGCAAATAGAAGAAAATATGATGCTGCATGAAGAACTTTGCAAGCTTGCTGAACGTAGGGACAGAATGGAGGCAGTAGCAGGTAAATTTAATGCACAGTATACTTTGTATACAGTATACTTTTACAGCACACAAAACTTTGCATTTACTTCCGAGTTAATTTTGAATTATTCTTTATTTTCCGTTCTTGACTCTTAAATATAAGCATAGTTTCAAATTTCTTATTTAATTGAATTATTTTTGTATTTCCCATTTTTATATAACTTTTTCTCTATTTATAAGGATGAAATTTTGACATTGATTTTTTACTTAGTACCTGTTGAGCTAATGTACTGAAATTCTGCACAATAAATTTCTATTTGCAATTTAATACAGTACTTTTTACTCCAGAAATATATATTTATATTGAATTTATAGCTTTGAGGTAAGTAAATTTGACTTTTAAGTTTATGTTTGCTTATATATTTGTATTTTTAAGAATACTTTAAATATGGATATTTAGGAACATAAGCATATGAATCATATGAAAATTTGTATGATAAATAGGCATTTGAACAGGTAAGTAAGAGTGAATAAAGCCTATTCTATCATTCAGAGCGAGCACTGACAGAATTTTATTTGAAATTAATAGATTTATTTTATTACCGATTTCTCGTATCTTTAGTAAAAAACCATTTTTTTTTTCAATTCAAGAGGAATTATCGAAGATAAAATTTGTAATGAATAATATAAATGGCTAAAATGTAATAATGGTAATAAATCTAAAGTTTTTTAAAAAACTTATTTTCATTAGCTTATTTAAAATTGTTGAATACCGTTTTTAATAATAATAATAATAATAAAATAGATGGATAAACAAATATCTGAAAAGGAATACGAAAGAGAAATAAAATCACAAATCTTATTAAGAGAAACAAAATTCTCATCAATTGTTTAAAAATGGAAAAAAATCATTGCATTACAATTACAACGAAAATTCTATCGTAATTATCGAAACTTCACTATTTTACGATGTTATCGTTGATTTCCATTCTTTTATATTATTATATAGTTTAAGGTATGTGATTACGTTCAGGATAAAGTTTTTGAAAAATGCTCTAAAATAGCTATATTTTTGAATTTTTATATAAAAAGATTAAAAAAACGTCTAAGAAACCAAAATATATAAGTTAAGTGACATTTTTTTTTTTTTTTTTTTTTTTTTTTTTTTTTTTTTTTTTTTTACTATAAAGAGGTATATAACAAAAATATTCCAAGTTAGATGTTTATCAAACAATTTGCTTAACGTTTTGCAGATAGTTTAAGAAATATATTATTTAGTACGTAAATTAAAAACTAAGAGGTATTTATATTTATTCTTTAAATATTGGGTTTTAAATGATAAATAACATGAAATGTTTCTAATTTTCTTCACATTTTGAAGCATTAAAATAACTATAAAATATTTCTTAATGGGTAGTTTACTTATTCTTTACTTCAGAAACTACAAAACATATTGTGAAATTATTACACATAATTTAAAAAAAAAATATGCCTCAGATTTCAATTAATGAGGTTCTTCGTAAGTAAATGTTACCGTAGATTTTAAATTTTTTAAACAAAAGCATTTAATATAGAAGAGCATTAAAACCTATGTAAATGTGAATATAAAAATCAATGTAACTTAAACTTAGAATGACTTAGAAACAAAATTCAAAGAATTTTATAAAGAAACCTGTTCAAACATTAAGAATAATAAATAATTTTTTTTCTCCATAATTTTGCAAATTTTTTCAATGTAATCACCTACCTTAACCCTTTCTAGGGCCGTGGAAAGTATGCTTCCTACCAAATTTATCAATCTTTGTATGAAATTATGTAGGTTGGCATAAGTTCTGACAATTTTTTTAGTAAGGCAGAAATTTAGATGCTTCAGTTCATTATCTCAGACAAAATGATGTGTCTTGATTAGTTACTTAATTATTAATTAAACAAATTAATTAATTAATCAAATTAAATTTATCTAATAAGCTAAATGAATCCCTTTTCTTATTCTAATTTCAAGCCTAAAGATATTTTAACATAAAAAAATGGTCCTTTAAAGGGTTGAAAAGCATTAAGTATTAAAAGCATCACAAGATTCAATCTCAATATTTCGCCCAATCTTCTCATTTCAAACATCTTCAAATCCTAGAAAGACATATTTTTTCTATCTATCTGTAATAATTAATTTTTTGTATCTATCCGATAACTCGTAAACGCATTGAACTATATCTTAAAAAACTCGATATTTATTCTTAGCTTTAAGTGTAGATATCTGTCATAAATTGGAAGATATTTCTTGAAGGGAAGATTATCTATTCAAACACGTTCATCTTTATTAGTAGTAAATTTCGCTTTTAAAATTTCAGTTGCATGATAAAAAGGCATCTATTTATTATGATATCATTTATGATTTTATAGCAGGTCGGAGTACACCTGCAGCATATGTCCCATCACCTACAGGTTCAGTAGCCTATCGCCCTTCTGAGCAGACTTTAGTAGTTCAAACACGTCCACCGGATAATGATGATACGAGCAGTGTTCTCAAAGCTATAGACGAGATTCTTCGCAAAGATTTGTACAGCGGACCTCTCTCTAGATCAGCATGGGGAAATTACGGTGCCACAGATTCAAGGTCGACGGATTATTATCAGTCAGGCTATGTTACGATGCCGAGAAATAGGTAAAACTGAAAAATGAATGCTTCTATATATATATATATATATATATAATTTTTTTTGTCAACTAATCTTTGTTTTTAATAACAAATATAGTTGCAAATAAATGTGAATAATATTAGCTACATCACCTCATGCTTGTGATTTGGATTATCTATCTAATTAGATTATCTATTGTTTGTTATTTATTGGCTATAGAAAAGTATTCGTCTATTTTGATGACAAGAAGAGTGAATCCTAGGAAAATCTTGTGACGACATGCCAGTGTATTAAGATTCAAATTTTGCTTTAAGCATAGACTGTGGATTATTAGAAGTTACAAAAATAGTCACAAGCCACCGACCTATTCAATAATATTACCAAAATATTTTCGGTAATATTATTTGTTAACAAATAATAGTAAAAACGAATATTGCATTGGTGTTTAAGTGGTGAAAAAATCCAATCGAATATTACATATCAATTGATTAGTATTGGCTCTCAGAAATATATAGGCATCAGGAATCCCAATTAAAGATGATACTTTTCGCTCTGAATTGTTTTAAATAAAATATGCATATTTTTAATATTTATCTTATTTTTTAAGGCAGATATTTTATAATAAAAATAAGTAAAACGAATATTTGTTTCACATTTCTGAATAACAAATTTGGTCGTGGACTTGTATGTAGGTCAAACATATACTGTATACATTTATTTTTATACTAAATTCAGCGTGTCTAATTTTATACTAAAAATTAAAAATAAATAAATATGTATATTATAAAG
>JAPMOR010112576.1:258914-287611 GCA_026543865.1 Argiope aurantia | reverse complement strand
AAATAATATATATATATATATATATATATATATATATATATATATATATATACAAAAGTATAAAAACCAAGTTAAATCGAAAAACAAATAAACCAAATAAAAAATATTAAAAAAAGATTAAAAAAGGAAGAATCCGGCCTGAAGACTTTTTCAAGGGCCACCCTCAGTCAGGGATTCAAAAAAGGGATTTTTTCTGTTAAGGAAATTCAGACATTACGTCTAATAATGATTCCTTCGTGACCCGAAAATCCCCTGAAATTAGGCTTAAGAGATATACCATTTTAACAGAAAGGAAAATACAAAACAACCAATTAGAAGAAAAACCACTAATAAGTAAAAAATACAATAACAAAAAACACCAAAATACCATAAACAGACACAAAAGAAATACGAAAAGGTAAAAAACATACCTTCCAACAGTCCAGAAAATCCCAAGCTATCGATTGTGATTCCTGCCCATTAAAAACAAAGCTAACGGCAATTTAGGTAAAAATTGTAAGCTCGCAGCGCCACCTATTGAGTGATATAATATGCAAGGAAAGTTCTATTTTTTATTTAAGCCAAAGGATTAATCCCAAACCATACCTTGTTTAATTAAAAAATTGACATTACAGTAATTTTTGGGAAATTCATTTTTAATTAAATTATTAATGAGGTGGTTTGATGCTTCAATATAGGAGTTTTTATTATTGCAAACCTTTTTGATCCTGTTAACTTGTGAGAAAATTAGATTTTTGAAAATTTTAGAGTTTAGATTGGAATGGTAGTTACATAGTTTTGTTATTTTGAAGTTGAATTCGTCCCTTTTATCGTAAATACCAACTATAGTTTTATCATTATCAATTTCGATTTTTAAATCCAGAAAGGTAGCCTCAAGTTGATTTTTATTCGTTTCTGTTAGAATTAAATCTTTTGGATAGCAATTAGTTACAATATTAGTATTGTCGAAGTCAATCAGAAGTAGGTCATCAATATATCTCCACCCGTTTATCAAATTATATTTAATTATTTTTTTCTCATAGTAATGTAGAAAAATATTAGCCAAAGCACTTGAGAAAGCCGTTCCCATTTCTTGCTTTAGATTGGTTACTTATATATATATATATATATATATGTATATTAGTTAATTTTTTTATGTAGGATTTGGTATTTATTCTGTAAATAAAAACTGTTATTTAAAAAATACTGATATTCTGATATCTAACTTGTAATTGTAATAAATATTTCTTTCAACATTTCTATTTTTGCTTTAATTCTTTTGTTTTCTCTATTTAATCTGTTAACACCTTCTATTCTCGAAAATTGCAGACTTAAAAGAAAGGAGTGCCTAAACATATTTGATGAATATGAAGCTCGGATTATTTTATTTTGAATTATAACGCCTAGTTTTTGGCATTATGACGTGCAACCACGGTATATTTGATTCTTAAATTAATACATTTTTTGTGTGTGTAACTATTAATTTTCATTTCATTAGGTACGATTATAACGTCAACCCTGATGTACGTTTGGGTGCACCTTGGTATGAAGATGAACAGGCCTACCAACATCAGCAACAACAGCAACAGCAAGAGCAGCAAGTCGGCTATTACCAAGACACGGCAGCAGCTCCAGAATCGGCCATGGATGAAAGTATAGAACGATTAGCTTCCACTTTTCCTACAGATGAGCCACCTGACATTCTACTGTCAGCTACACCGGGCCATTTTTCTCCAGAATCCGAAATGGCACCTGCCATGCCTCTTCTGCCGGATATGCCAACACGATCCCGGAAATTACTCGAGAATCTTGGGAGCTCTCCGATCCAGCCAAGCAGGAGTGGATCAGGTGGTTATACTTCAAGATGACAAATCTACGATCTACTATCGATCTATACAAAAGACATAATGTGGATCTATAGATTCTGTTTTGGTTCTTCTATAGTAATCCAAATATTTCCTAAGGGTTATTTATACGCTGTTTTATTCGTTTCATATTCTACCTTTCTAAATATATTAACTATAACTCAAGAATATATAATAATCAAGTCACATGTCATAAGTCTCTAATAAAATATGGTAATCACTGTACTTTAAAAAACAAGTTAATTAAAAAAAAATCCCCTTTATTTTGAAGCAGATAAATTCCTTTTTGAAATTAAAATGATTTTTTTTTTTAACTTGTACCTTTTCAAGATTTTTTTTCCTGCTTGCTTAAAACAGTAATATCTGGAAGACCTAGTTTCGCTCGGCAGTTTTTTTAAATTAAATTGTGTTCTTTCGAAGGAAATTTTAAAATGGAATCACATACTAATTGCATATGAATATTTTTCAATCTTTCCAACATATTGACTAGTCATTTAAATAAAAAAAAATCGCGAATGAACTTAGTTTAACATGTTATTCAAAAGCATCTGCTATATTGTAATATTCATTATAAAGTTTATCTGTTATTACTTATATTTTTGAATTTACACTCAGTTTAACCATGGTGAAATCGGTTCGAGATGGCGGCTCTAATAGTTAACTATAAAAATCTTTTTCTTTTGGGTGTGTAATATTTCGTTTTTTCAGGAAAGATACCTTAAGTAAATTTAAAAATAAAAAATATTAAATATAAATACATATGTTAAAAAAAATCGAGGAGAGCTCCTCGAACTGAGGAATCGTAACACGTGCATCATTCATTGCTGCTCTGACCCCTACACTGCACCGTCCACATTTCGCATTGGAAATTGATATTTTCCTTCGATTCGACTATTGGATTGCATGTAAATATTTATTTAGTTGATAAATTCTGACAGTTTTTATTATATAATATGAAATAGTTTTTATTTTTATTTTGTTTCATAATGGCACACACGTCTCGAAACAATGATAAATAAAATTGTTGTTTGCAATTTTGATGCCCTTTATTCCTTTGCATTTTTTAATTTTGTTCCTTTGCATTTTGCATTTTTAAAATTACATTTGTTTTCTTTATATCACTTAAATATAGATTTACACGAAGAAACATTAGTTGAGATCCTAATGAGTATTAATGGGTATTTAGTTTTTTTGTTTAAACATTAATAAAAATTTTATTAAATTGTAAAAATGAAAGAGCGATAGATTGTATTTGAGCTTTATTTAACTATTGCTTTTATTGTTTTTCTTGGCAAAGTTTGAATATCTATAAAACAAGATTTACAGTTGCATTAAAATGGAGATGGAAATTATATTAAATACATATATACTTGTAAACACATGTTAATC
Organism: Argiope aurantia; assembly: GCA_026543865.1. Lineage (NCBI taxonomy): Eukaryota > Metazoa > Arthropoda > Arachnida > Araneae > Araneidae > Argiope > Argiope aurantia. The sequence goes on along the minus strand of JAPMOR010112576.1, from coordinate 284,378 downwards.
ATTTATCATAAGACAAGGAGTTTAAGCAATTTTTTAATAAAGGTCATCATGTCTTCTCTTTATTTGTTCGTCTGTATACAAATTTGTCTTGATAATCATTATAGAAATTAGTAATTTAGAGTTATAGACAAAATTCTTGATTATAATTTTAAATGGATATCCTTTGAATTTCTCTTAATCCATCCTCATAGTAAGTGAGTCAATAATAACTGTGTTCTTTTTGTTTGCAGCTCAGTCACTGTACCAGGACCATCACAGGTCCGAAGATGAGGGTAATGAGGACGATTCAATGGGTCACCGGATGCAGGAATCCTCCACTTTACTCAGGTCTCAAAGAAAAACTGGGGTAACGTATATCAAATGTTTTCATCGCCATTTAAACTATTTTATTATTCTTTTAGAATTGTGGTAGCTGCTTTCAACAAGCTGAAAAATTTTATCAAATGTATTTATGTAACTTTCAGAGGTGATTTTGAATTTTATCACCACATTCTGATTTTTATAATTATTTTATAACATATTTTTATTGTTTTTCATATATCTGGACATATTTCTCCAAGAGAATACCAAGTCTTGATTTATATTTCCTCTCAAAGAGTTTATGGGTTTATTTTCAGAGGATGACTTATTTTTTCAATCTCTATCTATGTTCAAACATGTAAAAGAATACCATTCTACAAAGGTGAAAGAAGCCATTAATCCAATATTGGGATGCTTTATATTGTTCTGGAATTATATTTATCTATGATACTTTTACAACCAATGCTTGAATATCCTGTTGACAATTAAATAATCTATTATCTGTCAAGAATCCATTCACATATTATGTATTATAATAATTTCCAACACTATCCACACTTATTTTTTAAAACATTTCGTTCACCTGTTGATGAGTAACTGCCATTTTTGGACCATTTGATGATGAAACTTCTTTTTTATTCTCCAGAAGGTTATAAGATTCTAACCTTAAAAATATTGTTCTCATGCACTGGACACATCAGCTTTGGGATCGTTGCCTTCATTTTACATGAGATTGAAGATATTATTCCTTTTAAATTCGTTAAATATTGAAAATTCTAATTAGCACTTCAGATACACAATTCTTGAAATATGTATTTATTTTACATTAGCATTCCGATTCACAATTCAACTCTTATAAAGCAAATAATCTAAATTCTGAGGCCCTTTAACCAGATAATTTTAGTTCTGGAGCACATAAAGCTAATGATCTTAGTTTAGGCGCTCACGAATCTGATAATTCTTCTATTTGGGGAGTGGAGCTTAAACTTCAAGCTTTCTGAAAATTCAAGTCAGTACATATTTTTTAATTAAGCTTTATTTTCGGAAAAAAATGAAATTTTCTACAGAAATTATGCTTTCTAAACTGGGGACCACGAGCTTCTTAAACATCGACAAAATTAAGTTGTCATAAAATGGAGCAAATTAAAGATAACTTTTTTTTCTAAATAAATATCTTCAAATCCATTCTTTAGTTAAAATATTTTATTTCCTTACGTTGAATGATAAGGTAATTCCTTATGTTAAGTTGTAGTGTAACTAGAAATAAAGATATTTATTTATTCTCTTTTCAATTATCTCTTCTCAATAGATTTCCGAAACATATTTTCCCTTATTAATAAAATTTAATATCATTATCTATGTAATGAAAAGAATTTATTTATCATTAGAGCTAATTTTATTCATTATATAATAATTCATTATATATTTATCAATAGAGGATTTACAACGAGTTAAATTTTTTTGAATTTTTTTTGTTAAACCTAGATTATATTCTTATTTTAAGGCAAGATAATAATTAATTCTCATTTTTTAATGTTCATGAATGGTTTTGTTTATTCATTTTTACTATTTTTGCGCTGTCACACAGAAAAAAGGAAATCCTTTTGAAATAGAAAAGTTCACATATTTATGTTCTTTGTGTAATATTTCAGCGCACCCCCGTTTCAAAGACTTCTCAAAAATATGACTTTCCAGTCAAGAGGATACTCCTCACAAGGGACCCCAAGGATCGTTCTGTCAGTGGTAAGATTCAATTGTATATTGACAAATGTTTTAAAGGTCTTTTATAGACAATTACCGATCGGTAGATGCTTAAAAAAGACCTTTAAAGCATCGGTAATTGCTTATAAAAGACATTTAAAGCATTTAAAATATTTTTGATTTTATAGTTGTAGAATTGCTTCAGATAGAAATTTTTCAGTGAGTTCTAAAGATCCAATAAATAAATAAATATCATAATTTCCAACTACTTTTTTATTACAGGGTGTGCTACCGTAAATAGACCATAGCTATTTCATAATTTTAACAACATATGATTTTTCGTTTTAGAATGATTGGAATATACATAATGTGACATTCCGTCGATAGTAAGCAGTGATACCATTTCATGGAAATAATCTCATGATGTCATGAGCAGAATCTCATGATATTTTATAATCTTTCTGAAATGAACGCTTGCTATTTTCTAACTGTAATAGTTTATTAAACATTCCAATCAAGATTACATTAAATTCATTACTGGAAGTATAATAAAAACCAATCAGCAATACTGAACCTTCAAGATATAGTTTTATTTATGTTATTCTACTATCATTAATTAATATTATTTTCATCATTGTCTCTGAATTATGAAAATAAATTTGAATTATTTGACATTGAAAAGCGTTTTTTATGTTCTATTAAAACTTTGCTGATTAATTTTAATTTTCAATTTTATAAAGTAAAATAAAACTTCATTTAGTTAACCAATTCAAATAGACAGTGAAAAAAATCTGGTAAACCAAATAATGTGTTATCTTTAAAAATAAATGAATTCATTAGTACATAAAGGAATTGAAAAATAACTTTTACATTAAATCTTGGATTTTAGTCTAGTTTTAGAATTATACAAGGCATAAGACCTTTAATTTTTAGAAAATAACACTGTATTGCATCATTTGACATAATAATTTTCTTTTCTTATTTTTAGAAATTTGTTTCCCTTAAACGCGTTTTCGATATTTTCACATTTATTAAAATTTTATAGGAAATGGGCTAGGAATGAAAGTCGTTGGCGGTAAAGAAGTGCCTGGATCAAATGGAATGATAGGAGCTTATGTTGCCAAAATATTTCCTGGTGGTGTCGTAGAGACCCTTGGTGAAGTCAAAGAAGGTAATACTTTATTTTCTTTCATTAATCTTTTGAAACATTATGAAAACATTTTAACATTGAAACACTGAATATTAAAACATTTCAAAGCATTTATTTTGAAACAAATATTTTTCATTTTAACAAAGTTAGATGTTCATTATTTGTTTAAATATCTCTATTAGCATTTTTCGAATTCATGAGTGTATGAAATCGTTCAGTACTTTGAGTCTGTATTCTGTTAAGGCATGTTATATATTAAATTAAATCAGTTATATTTCCTATATTTTTTATTTATTATTCGAGATATATTTATATTTAATACGTTTATACGGGTATAATTAGATGCCGTGTACGAATTAAAAATATTTTTTTGCCTAATATTTATTAATGCTAGATAGTAGAATTCTATTCACCTGGTCATTATTTATCAAGATTTCTATTAATCGTATTAACCGAGTCGGTACTAGTAAATCACACAATGTTTCTTTTGATAGAGTTATTAAAGTTTTCATGCGAAAAGTTTGTCATGCGAGTGATTTTTGAAGAAGGACTCAATTTTCAATAGTATAATAGTTACAGGAGTTATAAGAAAGTTAATTAATAGTTGTAGAAGGTAAATGTTTTTATAATTTAAGAAATTATTTAGAAAAAAAATAACTATTATCTACATTCTTCCATTTCAATAAAAATATGAAGAAATTTTATGCAGTTTCATAATAAATTGCTTTTCAAATATATTAGAAATGTTCTCTTTTTTAAGTGGGCTTAAGACGTATTTTGAGAACATCTTTAAAGAACCAACAGAAAAATTAGTAAAATTTAAAACAGCAAAAATTAGTAAAATTTGCAAATTCTTTTATAAGTTGTTTAGTACTTAAAATACTAGTTAGCGTTAGTACTTTCCTAATTTATTTTTATAATTTGATGTAAATAGTTCTAGAAAATCAAATCAAAGAAAATATAATGATTTTTTAGGGTACGTACACACTTGAAACTTCGAAAATTGTTCAAAATATCGAATATTTTTTTTATTGCTTCAAAATGTTCTCTGATTCTTTATCTTTCAATCGATACCAAAATGTTGTTAATATTCGGAATATTTCTCGAGTTATAATTATTTTTCTTGAGGCACTTTCCCTAAAAACTCTAGTTTTGGTGTTTTTTAAACTCATTTCTTGAAGAATATTTTTTCACTATGTTGCTTCATTCAAACAATCATAACTCAACAAGCAATAAACCAAATACAAATATTTATATATCAAAATAATCTGTATGAAACAGTGGATGTTTTGTGCCTCAATCAAAATTATATTTATAGAAATAAATTTTTAATAGCTATTAATAAGTTAAAATTACAGAAAAAATCTCGCTTTTTCTATTCATTGTTGATGAAAAACATTGTTAAAAAAACTATATATTTTTATAACTTGATTGAGGCAGGCAACTTAAAGACTAATATTAGGCATAATTTCTAACTAGAATTGTGTGCCTGTACAAATTAGAATTTAAGATATCATGTTTCTAAAAATTCGCTAATTAGCTCATTAAATATTATTTAATTAATTAATAATTAGTGCTATATGGTTTTTTTTCTCTCACTGAAATGAGTTTAAACATATATTATTGACCTACTGTGAAAAAACTGGATTTTTAAAGTTAAAATTAAAAAAAAAATCTTCTAGTGTGCACGTACACCTTAATATCTAATAACAAAGTTTTCGATTTTTCGAGATTTTTTACTTTGGATAATTGAGGCACTACTTAAATTCGAGAGAGTTTATATTGATGGCTCCGTATACATTTTATTTCAAGTTTCATTCAGAAATTATTATTTTAGGCCATAGGTTTTTTTAACTCATAAATTTTTCAGAGAAAGGAAAGAAGATGTGTACAGCAACATTTTTTTTCAAATTAAAATTTTTATTGTTTTATATCGTGTTTAGTGCATGTAGGCTCAGTTATCTAATATACAATATCATGTTTAATATATGTTTCTGTATTTAGTAAGTTTATATTATCACATGAGATGCTGTACAAGCTATGCTGTATTATTACATGAAATGTTGTACGAGCTGTGCTGAATTATTACATGAAGTGCGTACAAGCTGTGCTATATTATTACATGAAATGCTGTACAAGCTATGCTATATTATTACATGAAATGCTGTACAAAGCTATGTTGTAATATGACATGTAAGCTGAAAGTTTTTTGACAGTTATTCTTCACAATGCAGTAAAACAACGCACTGCAGAGTTGAAACTCAATTAACTGTAATTCTAACAACTGAAGTCACTGTTAATAGAGCCAACACGAGGGAATTGAAATGCATCTTTTATTTTATTAAAAATAAAGTAAAAAATATTTTTGGAAAGGGATTTCAGAATGTCATTAGTTTTATTATTATATTATCAGGATTTCACTGCTTGTGAAGTCGGAATGGAATCGGATTATGTTTTTTTATAACTCAAAATATTATCTTAGGGAAAAAAATATTGGTACGCTTTAAAATATGTAATAGGTTGTAATATGTTTTTTTTTCCAATTTACTGCGTTTTCTCTCAATTTGATCAATATTAAAAACATTTGTGTCTTTTTTACTTATAATTATGTTAGTTCAATTTTTTTCAATTACATTTTCATTGGCTTAGCTTTGGAATAGGATAGAAGAGTTGAGTGCCTGAGATTCATTTTTAACAAAGATTCATTATTTGTATGGCATATATAATATGATGGTCTATGTTATATAGATTGATGCACATTAAATTCGTCAAAACAAGCAGAAACCCACTAAAAGGATGTGGAAACTCGGAGAGGCGTTGAAAGATCCAGTGTAATCCTCATGATCTGACCAAAGTTAAAATTTATAAAGCAGTCCCAAAATACTCTTTAGCATAGCAATGGAACAGATGACAATCATCTAGAAGTAATACAAGCCCTCATATGAAACAAATTTGTTAAACAAACATCTGAATTAATTAACATTTGGATTCTTACTGATTGCAGCATAAGATAGTTTTATTTAAGAGAATTGTAACTCATGAAGCTCAAAGAAAAAAAAATCCAAAGCCATGTATGACAAATATTTATTTAACGGAAAAGAATTTATTTCCTTTCTATATAAATAAGAAAAAATATTTTTGATACAATCTGCTCCAATATAATAAGAATTATACAATATGTATGTAATATAATAAAAATTAATGTTGATATGCTTGACATATGCATACTTTAACCCGTTAGTGTCCAGGATGCTATTTATGAAAATCAGCTACATTTTATTTCCGTTTCTAACTCAAATTCTTACGTTATTTTCATTTATTTTGATTAAGTTGTCATTATACATTCCTAAATATTTTTGATATATACAATCCATTGGCCGGATTTTAAAATCAAATATAACAATTTAAAAATGTTTTCATTTTTTTCTTTGATTTAATTTTGAATCAATGCAAAGAGCAATCTTTATTGCATCTTAAAGATCTTTCCTTATATATCTTTATTTGGGGATTACCTTATCCTTATCTTGGTGCCTTTAATAGAATTTTAGGAAAAAAAATTGATGAAATATATGATTTATGTTTATTTTGGTGTTAATGGATTAAGAATCTTTTATTTGTACAATTTACACAATATTCTCTGTTAATGGGTTAAGAATATGCTATTTGTATAGTTTACTCAGTATTCTCTATTAATGAGTTAAGAATTTCTTTTATTTGTATACTTTATTCAATATTCTTGATTCAATATATCTATGAATGGAATATAAGGTTTTTTAAAATGTATATTTTTAACATGTAAAATTACCAAAATGTTTGAAAATCTATTTAGAGTATAAATTCCACTTGTTTCTTTATTTAGGAGATCAAGTGCTCGAATGGAATGGCATTCCTTTAACCGGAAGAACTTATGAAGAGGTCCAAAGGATAATAGCCTCTTCTACAGATGAAGTTGAAATTGTTATACGATGGTAAAGGGAAAGAATTAATGACATTATATATTCATAATTCTCTATTTGCTGATTCTATTTATTACTAAAGTTATTTATTATTATTTATTGATTGCTTATTTATTAGTGAATGTATCTTATTGATGAAGTAATTGGCATAAAGAAAAATTTTCACTGAGGAATTTTGCAATTATTCATATAATCATTATTTGACCAAAAACTGAGTGTATTGCTGCATAGTAATAATTTATTAATTTTTCAGTATTTTGAATTATCATTGATTTTAAACACAGTAACATTAATGTTTACGGATTTTCTAAACTTCAATCACATGGATATATGACAAACATGAGAACAAATACAGCATTTCATGCATATGTAAACATATCTATACTTTCAGGAAATGTTCGAGGAAATTAAAGCATTAATAATGCTTCACAGAAATAGTTCTGTGAATTTTTTTTTATAAAACATTACAAAAACAACTTTTAAAAATCATGCAGCGTATATTTTAGAATTTTTTTTTAATTTCATTTTTGGAAATGAAATTCTTTAAATTTTTCATTTCAAATTAAATGAATAATAACGTAAAGTAATGATTCAATCAGAAATTTGAATAGATAAGGCATGGCTTATGATTTACTAATCTTATCTCTATTTAAACTTTTCTCTATTTTCTAATTTTTCGATCTTTTTTCCTTATACTGTTGTAAAGTATGATGGTAGAAAAGGAAAATACCTTTTATAACTCAAATATTTCCTAAATACATTTGAAAATTTTTCTTCTGTCCATCTTATATATTTGTACAAAATCATGTGATATGTGTTTAATTTCTTTATAAAAGAAAGGATAGTGTATGTGTTGTGTATAATAACTTACTGATAATTGACATTGTTCAATATCTGACACAGATTAAGATCTGTATATTAGTATCTCATGCAAAATTCCATTTATTTAGTTTAGTTCATACTGTAATAATCTTATTCACATACAAACAGACAGAACATACTTCAAAATATGTATTTTTCTCATTCAAGGATATCTAAAATGTAAAATACAAAACTAAGCAAACAAAAAAAAAAAAAACATCACAACTTTGATGTCTAATTTTTTATGATATTCTACATGTTTTATAAGTGAAAGCATAAAATATCGAATTGAAAATTTTCAATATTTTATGCTCATATCAAAACATGTATCTTATTTTTTGAAGTATCTTTAATACGAGCATTCCTTTTGAAAGAAGAGTTAAAATTATTTCAATTGCACTTTCATATTATAAAAAAAAATGAATAAATCAGGAAGGTTTTATTAAAATTCGACGTCAGTAGTAAAAGTATCGAATGAAAAAATTACACCCATTTTTAGAGGATGAATCCGAGATCTCACAGAAGACACATAAACCTTGTCTGATTCACATGGATTGAAAAATCAACAAACGCAATTGTTGTAGAAAATTAATAAATTGTGTGTCAAATGAAATTCTATAAATCTTGAATTATTCACTTACTCTTTCTGAATTACAGGATCTTCTATTAATATTTATTAACAGAATAATAAAGAAGAATTTAAAAAATTATAAAGAGTTTAAAAGTAGAAGTTTTTCAATAAATAATCATAGTGATGAGTTCTATATTCTCAGAATTGATCTAACTTTAGATGGGATTCAATACGATTGAGAATTTCCAAAACATCGAACTCAAAGAGTATCTTTTCTAAACAAGTTTGGATGGCACATTGTCTCTCCTCTTGATTTTCGAACAGTATCAGTTTTCAGGAAATCTCTTCAGAGACTAGAGACAAGTTTCATTTTGGGGTATTGGGCAAGTTCTTTTTTTTGGGGGGGGAGGCAGGTTTTCCTTCCGAAGGTCACGATCATTCACAGTTCAGGGGGACTCATCTTCAAGGACAAGGAACTTTTTTTTGTTGTTTGGTGTAATATTCGGCTTGTCAATCAAACCTTTTAAGTCACTTTTTTCGATGATTTAATCTGTGCCTTAAATTTCATTAATAAGGGGCGCTTTCTTCAACATCGGGTTTTGTTTTTCTGTACATAGGACTCTTAATTAATAATTATAATAAGCTAAATTATCTTTTGGTTTGAAATAAATTTTTTTGGCATTTCAGTGATTTAAACATGCTGGAGACAATGAATCGTCAAAGAAGAAGCAGCCCAGGGATGGGTACAAGTGGTGGCCCGAGAGGAGGAGGTCTGGGTCCCAACGATCCTTCAGGTGGTGGAGGCCCAGGAAGGGGTAGTTCTCCCGCACACAGTCCTTATTCTCCTGCAGAATCTTCTCGAGGTCACAGTCCAGCGTTGACCAAAAGAAGCATGGGTGGAGGAGGAGGTGGTGGCGGCGGTAACATAGTCAGCAACAACATACACAATGCATTAACGGCTAATCTCAGTCAAACTTCATCCTATGAGAATATGCAATCTCCAGACCGACAAAATTCTAGTATGTATTTTAAGAAAAAAGAGATTTAAAAAAATATTTAAATACTATCTTGCCATCATGAATAATAAGAAAAACATATATTGCAAACATATATTAGCAAAAAAAGACAATATTTTAAATTATTAAATGTAGGACTAAATTTTCTATTTATCACACTATCAATACACAGTAATATTCAATGGATTAACTGATGATTAATTGAATTATGATATTCATTAAAAGAACTGAGGCAGGGAAATATCTCGTTATACATACTGCTTATTTTTCAAAAAAGATATGAGGGATTGATTTTGTTAAATAACTTATGTGCTCAGAGATGATGAATTTATGAAAAACTTTAAAATAACTTATCATTAAGTAGATGCCTTATCATTAGATAAATGTTGGTTATATATCTATTAGTTTTACTGATACTAGTAGTTTTATTAGTATTAACAAACAAATCAAAACATATTCCTGTATTAACAAGTCATCGATAAATATAAACATGTTTTTCTTGTAAACAAATATCAATGATTCATTTTAAGAAATAAACTGAAAATATTCACATTTTAATAATATTTAATACCAATACGTTTCCATTAGTCTAACGAGAAGTTAGTGCCTGCATGCTTTTTTCCTACATGCAATATGTGCAACATTCACAATGTGTTAATAATATCTAAATAAAAACATTCGAGATTCTTATAAAAATAATTTAAATGAGTGTATGTTTGTTTTCCATATATTGGTAGATAGTTAAAAATTGATTTGTAAATTCATTCAAGCTCATTGAATTAAATATCAATCAGCAATATGTAATGAATATATTTTTAATTTCACAAAAATATAGCGATTATAAAAATCCTTTTATATAATGCAATATGTACATACATAGCAGAAAATTTTCATTGACGAACAAAAAAATGCTACAATATTTTGTTTGCAATAAGATATCAAAATTATTTTTGAAGAAGTAATATAAAATCAAATGCGCATATAATTTATAAATTTTGCAAAACATTTATGAATTTACGTTTATGTATTTAAATATGTATGCTTATTTAAACTTGTGAATACGTATCGAAATATTTTATATGATAAATTATAATCTTTTTTATAACTAACCAAATGTCATTTATTTTAGAATGTTTACAAGAAGGAAACTATTCTTTACTTTCTGATTTCTTGAAAAACAATTTTAGAACAATAACAAGATAAAAATAACATTTAATGTAGAATAACATTTAATGAAGATAAATTGAGACAGAATGAGGGAGAAATTGAAGAATGTTTAATAAATTAATGTTAGTTTAGTCACTTGAACCCTGCAGAGTGCACACTTTTATAAAAACAATCAAAAGAATAATAAGAATAAGTGCAATTCCTCTCTCTCTCTCTTATATATATATATATATATATATATATATATATAATTTTAATTCGAATTATTTCATTTTAGATTTTGGGCCTCCATACGGACGACGTGGGCTAATGAGTCGGGGACCCCAATCCCGGAGCGTAGTCAGTGTCTTTGCCCCAGGTCCAGTGTCTACTGACTGGCCAGAGCTTTACGAACCATCGTTTTTCTCGTCACCTCCGTCTCCAGATGATTTTCTAGAAGATGAGTTCCAGGTAAGTTTAATTTTTAAAACATAAAAATAATAAAAATAAAATACAGAATAAGAAAAATTTAGAAATTAAAAAAAATTACTTATATTTAGTGATTCTATTTCTGTATATAGTCAGAATTTCAGCTATTATATTGAGCTAATTCTGTATTATTTCTTAAATAAACGCACTGAGATCTGCTCAGTTATCATTGACGTTTGCTAAGTATCAGTGTCACTGATTTCATAAACAAAATAATTTACCGTAAAGAGAATTTACTCTTTTTTTGTTATATTATAGTGTTTATTTTGTTAAATTATGGTATTTAATGGGAAAATAAGAAATGGAATGTGAAAAATAAGAAAAATAAAGATTGAAAATGGGAAGAAAACTGAAATTTCCGAAAAATTCATTCATATTTAGTAATGGTTTTAGTCATACCTTCATCCATAATATTGAATTAATTCTGTATTATTTTTTAAAAAGTTTAAATTATTGAGATCTGTTCAGTTAGCATTAACGTTTGATATGTAGTAGTGCCAATAATTCTGTAAACAGAATAATAACACTACTGAGAGTTTATTCCTTTTATTGTTTTATTGTTGTATTTAATTGGTTGATTGATAAATCATTTCATTTATTTCCAGAGTCGGTGGCGGCATGAAAGTAGTATGGAACAGGTTCAGGTGAGATCTTATTTATGTTTAGAAAATACATTCTCTCATATTTCCTAGTTTTTGATATTTCTGTATACAAATTTTCTTTTATTATTGAAGCGAAATATAATACAACTAATCAACTAATCGGTCTACGGGTCTTTGCAGTGTTTCTTTTATCAGATCTTTCATCATATATGATTTAAACTAGTAAAAGGAAATTCATTCCTAAACTGAAATGTTTGGAGATTCATTGCAAAAATTCAGTTCAGAAAAATGCAAACAAATTTGATCAAATCAGTATTGTGACCAGATAATTTTAATTTATGCAATAAATAACAGTTGAATTATATTCTAATGAACCTTTTTAGTATGTCACCTATATTGCAACCGATTTAAATAGAGTAATTCTCTGAGAAACTCTTCGATAGCTAATTTTTATATTTGTTTATCTTAAAAGACATTTTTATTTTTGACAATGATGATATACTATCATTGGCGATATGAAGGGAAGCAAAAATTATACTGACCAATTTTGGCCAATATACTATTCTGAGCAGGTAATATTAATTTATGCATGGAATGATAGTCGTCTTTGTAGTCTTTTAGTCTAATGTAGTCTTTTAGTATGTCACTTATATGGAAATCAATTTAATTAAAGTAATTCTCATAGCAATCCTTCGATAACTAATTTTCTGTTTTATTTACCTTATCATACATTTTTATTGGCAATGACGATATAGAATCGTTTGAGATAGGAAATAAAGCAAATATAGATTTCTATCCCTTTTTCTTTTTTTTTACTATCAACTGCAACAAAGTCAATTAGCTTAGAGACAAATTGAAATCCTGACATCTATTACAATTTTTAATTTTTAATTGTTACTCTTGGCTCAAAGATTTAACATTTCTTATGTTCAGAATATTGAACTATGTTATCTTTATGAAAGTTTAACTTATATCACAGTTGATTATTGAGCAGACATGTCTAATAATACCTCTAAACTTCGCTATTCAATGACTCTAATTGCACATGTGACTGCAATCAATAATATTTATGCAAGATGTGACCTTTGCCACATCAAATTTTGTATTTAACTTAATGTATGATATCATTTTATAAACGAACGATTACATAGCGATAAAATTTCTTTATAAATGATCATCGTCTTTTCCAGGCCTTACTCACTGTGATTGTTAGTTTTACGATTACCTGAAATTTGTGATTTAAGGGATATTGATAATTTAGCCATTTACATGATTACCTTACATTGCAAGTCCAGCTTATAAGCACTATGTTGCTGTATTCTGCAGTAGAATATAATTCCAAACTATTTTTATTGGAATATTTCATACATTAAATTATTTATATATATATATATATATATATATATATATATATATATAAAATTTATTAATAATTGCGATTTCTGCAATTCATTCAGCTAATTCGCTAAACAGCAGTATATGTATTGCGCCATTTTTGCATAAATCCATGCTCAAAGTAGTACATGGATTTAATTTATTAACATTCGTAGCACAGATAGATTTTTCTATAGCAAAGTTTCAAATACCTAACATTATTTTATATACAATTTATATAATAAATTTAGCCTTATTACACTTTTCGTTTTTAGGTATGGAACCAGAGATGTTCTTCCCATTTAAATGATTGTTAAAAAGGGGAATTAATATTTAATAATCTTTGTTTTAATTGTCAATATTTTAGATTTGTGTAATGATGAAATAAGTGAATTTTAAGTATATTTTTCGAATAAATTCATAGGAATAATTTTCCACTTACAATCAAACTAACTAAAGATTTTATGGAGTATACAGTTAAGTAAAATATAAAGTATTAAAATTACATATTTATAGAAAATATTAAGAATCAATATAAGTTTTTGAATTTATAACATAGGTATCTTTCATTCCATTTTTGTTATAAATATTTAAATTTTTATTTAATTTATTTAATTTTTTTAATATTTAGTATATTTTTAAATAAATTCATATGAATGGTTTCCATTTACAATCAAACTAACTAAAGATTATATGGAACATGCAGTTAAGTACAACATGAAGTATTAAAATCACAGATTTGTAGAAAATATTTAGAATGATGTAAGTGTTTGAATTTATAATACAGGTTTTTTCTTCTTCTTTGTTTTCTCAAAATAAGTTCAAAAATGAATTCAGATTCACATAGTAATTTATTATTGAGCTTATGGATATATGAATTCAGATTCTTATATTTATACTCTAAAAAAATTAAAATGATTCAACAATACAAATTTATATATTTATTATTTTTATCAATTAATAGCTTCAGGTGTGTTGCGGTCCAAGAACGGCCATCGTGTATGTACCTATTATCCCAACTAGACCTTTACTGAAAAGTGCGCCACCAGCCATCCTCAATAGGAATAATTTTACAAGACGAAGGTAAGCCTTGAGCATTACTTTTTTTTTCAATCAGCAAGGCTTGCATAAAATATAGGATTTGTCTATAAATACGTCATGTCCAATGTCTTGTTTTGGACTATGTATATCTTTAAAAAAATCCTTTTAGTGTACAAAGTATCCATAAAATGACCAAATTATAGATTTCAGTCTTATTGTATCAGTCCTCCACTATTTTCATTGCATCACGATTTTAAAGTTGTGATTTTAATATTTCAGATGTTATTTAGAAATTTCTTTGTATTGTTAACTGAAATGTATTAGAAAGTGAAAAGACTTTTCCTATTCAAGAATAGGCTTTTAAAACATTTTGCGCATTTATTATCATTTATATAATAAAATTATGCAGGCAATTAACATTTAGCTGTTTTTATATGGATGCTTAAAATGATATACTGATAAATTTACTCTTGTTCATCATGTATAACAGTAAATATTCATATTAAATAGAAATGCATGCATAATTTTTTTGCACAACACAAGCTATTAAATTACCTGATTCCACAACAATCAATTTCATTTTTAAATGTTTTATGAAAAAGCTAAGAAAAGTGATACAGATTCAAATTCAGAAAAATAAAACATTTATAAACAGTAATGTTTAGTTCTGATATATATAAATATTGCTAGATAATTATGGCAATTATTTTGCGTAATTAGGTTTTGAGTAGCAGCATATTTTGAACAGATATTGAAAATTTAGAAATTTTTTCTCATGTGATAGCATTTAAAGAACTATTGTGAATAAATTTTAAAAATGTTTATAAAAAAAGCTAAAACACGCCGAAAGTTAATTTAATCAGATATGTTTATCTATGGCTTATATATAAACGGGGACGGCCATACTAAAACATGTACAAGTTTTTAATAACATGATGATTTTTCATAAATTCAGAAATGCAGAGACGTAGTGTAGAAAATTTTAAAGATTTCAGGAACAAATCATTACACTGGAAGTTAATTTAGTAAAACTGAATCAAGAAACTATTGATATTAATATGGCCCTCCAAAAGTCTTATCTATTTACAATAGGGGTAATCATGTGGCACAACACTCATTTATCAAAAATAATTGTGCATGTCACCTGTCGTTTATATGATACAGAGTTTTTCTGATGACACAGGACAAACTGTAGAGAAAGAAAATCCTAGTACTGAATACAAAAACCATTTAAAAAAGCAACTCTTCCATGGCACTTAATTCTCTAAAAAAAAGTATGACTTTACATTCAAAGTAGGAAAATTAAACTTTATTGTGTTTCATGAAATTGGAAATAAAGCATTCAAAATTATAATAGAGTAATAATTTAAAAAGAGATGGACAATAGGGATTGTCTGTTATACAGATGAAGTTCAGATCACTTTAAAATTATGGAATGCCCTATTAAATGGATTGGGCTTTGGAGTTCAGTTTAGTAGCGATAATTGTCACCAGATCTGATATCTTTGGAATTATTTTCATTTTGAAATATCTAAAGGAATTGGTGCAATAAATTTCAATTATTTCAAAATTGTCTTAGTTGCTCCTGTGCATGCTACCTTTACATTTGTCGACATTACAATGATGAATCGTTTGCAAATCGTTTGTCATTGCATGGTGGTCGTACCAGATCTCGAAATGAAAAATGACTCTTTAAAGTAGTTACTTACATAATTATCATATAATTTGAAAATATTATTATTAAAAGTTATTTTTTGCAATGGATATGAAATCACATTTTTTTCTTCAGCATTTTTCTCAAAAACAATAGGCTTTAGAGACATAGCTCTTTGGAAAATTTTGATGTTTGCTAGTCATCTTTCTATCTTGTTTGTCGAGTGGTATCTGAACATTTTGTATGCATTGTTTTAAATCGCATTATCATATCAAGCACTTCTGAATAACTGCTGTTAGTATAAAATCCTTAATTTTCTTTCTCTTTTAGTATGGATCACATAGATGAGTACGAGCCTCTGCTGAAGAGTAGTTGGAAAGCAGAAGAAAGGACCTTAGGCTTTTACGACCTTCTGAGACCGCGCTGTTCCCTGGATAAAGTCAGCCTTTATCTCAACAGCCTCAAAGGCACGATAATAAGCATATTTTTTCTTACAAGATAATGATTTTAGTATTTTCATGAATCAAATTTCATGTTATATCTTTATGGATTTATATTTGCTTTATATTTTATTCTCAATATTCATTAAAATAAAAATAATGTCATACTGCATACCATTTTTCAAATGGCAGATATTATTTTGAGCATTTTTTGAAGCTCAATGTTCTATTATAAACAACAATCATTTAATATTTTTAAATGCACGAGAGAAATGTTTATATATCAAATCAATTCCTATGTAATATGATATATATTTTAGTATTTTACATTGATTTAGAAAAATATACCAACTCATGTCACATTATTCAAAATCCAATTCAAGCATTCTTTATGCAGTATTCTTTAATGCATAATAATGCAAGTTATTTATTATTTGCAAATATATTACAGTTTTTATGAGTGTTTTTGTATAAAATTATATTACAAAAACAAAAATTTCAAATTGAAGGCTATAGCAGTTTTGAAAATGGAAAGTTAAATTATTTTGAGAAACTTTTCTGGAGAAATTTTATACCTAAACATGCATTGTTAATTTATAATAAATTTTCAGTATGCATGATCGTCTTCGTCCATCAGTTCAAACTCCCACAAAGAAGAATTTATAACATTAAAACTTATGAATAAAATAAAAATTTACATAAAATGTAAGCATTTGAACGATTTGGTTGCAATGTATTAATTATGACATTCTGCATTGACAGTGAATTATTAGAATTGGTACATGCTTATATAATTCAAAATGTAATTGAAGAAAAAAACCAGAGAAGCGTTTTAAATGACTTTAGTAAATGTTTTCAAAATTTGAATAAATTTAGATAATTTAAAGTTTTCTAAGCACATTTTAGGGATAAAATCAGTTTATGGGCCAGAATTCTACTTTTTCGTTGCCTTTCGAATATACACATCGAAATCCAAATTTGAAAAACCTTTCTTAATCCATTTACAGTTGTAAGAAGCAAATGATTATTTTTTCTTGTAGCATATTTTATTGTTTATGTAGTTGATTTTATTGAAGAATTTAAAATTTATTTGTATTGAATTAATAGCGAATCTGTGATAACTAAAAAAACATCTATCTATTAATTATTTTAAAAATTTATATATTGAAACTATTTATTCATTTTTTGAGCCAACAACGAATTCGTTAAAACATTTTTAATTCCCTAGTCTCAAAAGTTTAATGTATTATTTCTTAATATCACGCGTTACATATTTTACTACTGACTCTAGTATAACGAAGAACCACATTTTAATATTTTAGATAATGATTACTGGAATTTTCTCAGAGAGGGTAGAAATGTACTGTTAGAAAAGACCGAAATTAATATGTCTTCATCATACATGAAATTTCTAATTGCCAGCTAAAAATTGTGGATTTATAAAATATGCTCTACAATACTTAATACAAATCAATAACCATGGTCTGACTTTAAACTGTAACGCGTGAATCATTTTTATCTAATGCATATTTGGTTTTACATGGCAAATATCGAAACTGGTGCACCTTTATCATGCATAATTTTATAATTTGCCAGTTGAAAAGTGTGCATTTATGTAATATGCTCTACACTATTTAATACAAATCAATTCCATGTTTAATGCATAAATCATATCTATTTAATGCATATTTTTTCAAAGAATTGAATTAACCGATTTTGTTTTGTTTTAACTACTTGTTCTGAAATATTCAGCAGAATATAGTCCAACATTTTAATGTTTTAACATGCAGCTGCTCTAATCTTTCCAGAGAAGGCGGAAGTGTACGAGCTGAAGAAAAAGAACGGGGTGTGTCAAACATCGGAAGACAGAGAAGAAGAGCCCAGAGAGAGGCCGCGAGCTCCTTCCGATCTACCGGGACTCAAACCAGTTTTCGTGAACGACTGGAAAAGACCGAAACGGGTACACCTTTCCCATTCATGTTTTTATAATTTATCAGTTAAAATTATGCATGCATTTATTTGTTTAAAATAAGTACGGTACAGTGATTGGCTTTCATTTACAGAGTGCATTAATAAAAAAACACACAAGGAACACAAGCCTAAAGCAAAAAAATTATAACTCATATACAAATGAATACAAAGAATAAAGAATTACAAACATCTAAACTACACATGATTAAAAATGAAAACAGCTAAGGGTCACAAAGACAAACAAAAATCAAAATTAGAACGCAACAAAAGACTAAAACAAAAAGTAAAAACAAACAAGCACAATACCAATACAGAAGCATGAGTTCATATGAATATAATAATAAGTATAGTTTAAAAAATGTGCTGTCAAGAATTTAAAAAAAAATAAAGTCAATAATTTAATAAATAATATGGACTTATCTCTGCTCAGTACGATGTACGTAAACATAATTATTATACAACCAGTCATTCTATGTATCATTGAAGCTTGTATTATATTTTGAGGTCTAAGTCCAAATGCATTAGGATTGGCAGTTTTACTTTCTAATATGCGAAGTATGGAGAAAGTTATGTAATGCCAACGTATTCGAAGAGATTTTTGAGGATTTTCTACGTTTGAGATATTCCAGTATCTGAAAAATACATTTTTTTTTCTTTATATTTGTCTGTCACGAGATAACTCATAATTGCTTTGAGCTAGGCAGTTGAAATTTAATATATACAGAATTACGACCAAATTTGTTGAGTTCTACCAACTTTTGAACGAAATCCATGCACACGGAGATTGTCTGTCTGGCTGTTCGAGTACAATTGAAGTCAATGACAAAACACAAAGAGATTGATAGATAAAATTTGGTTCAAAGGTATAACATCTAAGATGTAGATATTAATAAAAAATTGAAGTAAATCTATCAAATGTTGAACCGTCTGTAGATCTATATTTCAGTATGCATGTAAATACAATAGACAAGAAAGACATTTTTTTATAGTATCCATTATATGGTACCCATTAATAAAGCTGTGGTATCTTTTCTCAAATTTTGGTGTCAATGGGTCCCCCAAATAAGCCATCCAAAATATTATTTTCATGATACCGTCTGTAAAATTACTGGATTGCACTATATTTATATTTCTTAGCTATCGTTCGGTAATGGCATGCAAGGTATTCGCGGCTTTACTCAAGGCGCATAATTTTGTGAGGATGAGTGGTGATAAGATCTTTATTAGAGAGTGTGCGAACTATTTCAAGGGGACCACTACCGCTGATTACAAATACGAATATACCCAGACAGTTTCTCGAAAGCAACTTTTAGTTCCTTGAGCTATAAAATTCCCGAATATAAACATTGATGGTTCATTTCGATACTATTTATGGGCATTTAACTCTACGTTTTCTTGTAATATTTACAGTTTTTTTGATAAAAATGATGTTTTTATGTGTAACTTGTTTTTCTTAATAAAATGACAGTTTCTATATTTTTTTCCCAATAAACATTAATTTTTAGTATATTTAAGTAAGGAGTTCATAATAAATAAAAACAGTTTGTAATTTTCAATAAAATATGGTTAAGACATATAGCTATTGAATTTTGTTAAATCATGAAAGGTTTATTAAAGTTTTCAGTTTACAGAGAAGCCTATGGTCAAATATTTCATACTAGGTTGCATTAACTTAAGAAATTCCTTTAATGGGGTGGATCTGTTAAACAAAACTTTGTATAATATGCTAGCAAATATTGTTCATTTCAGGATCCCAAGAATAGCACTTTTAGATGTTTTAACTTCGCTAATATACTAGATCTTGACCTGCCTTCCGTCACCTTGGAAGTTCATCATGCCTATTTGAGCGAAATAAATGTCTCCTAAGGTGAGCCCAAAAGTATGGAGGGTTCACCTATCTGATTATTGATAGAACTGTAAACAGTTGTTTAATATTCTGCTGTTAATGTGTAAACAATCAAAATTGTTGCTGTAGGTATAGCAGAATTACGGATTGAAAGTTTGCTATCTTTACCAAGTGGCATTAGGTATTATAATCCTTCAGATTACATAATAATCTTTGAATTCCTGTAGTGATTCGTAGAAGCTGTAAGAAGCAATTAAATCTGATGAGATTTGTAAACATATTCAATATTCTGAGTTAAGGAATTTGGTGAAGGTAAGTAAGTGTGTGTGTGATGTATATTTACCACCTAATATACTTAGTGTATTTTGGAAGTTGTTTAGGGAAGTTACCAAATCTGGTACATAGCTACAAACCAAGACTATCTCAGCAAATTTGAGATATGTGGGCCTTTAATTCTTACGATGACAACCTGATATTACAAAGGAAGCCATCATAGACTAAAATAGTTGATTTTATTCAATGCATAATGCTAAGAAATTTGATTCTTTGGAAGTCAATCAAAAATATAATTATTTTAATAATTAAAATATTAAATATTATACTTTTCTATTATAAGTTAAAAATGGCACATTTAAGATATGATATTTCTCTCTCTCTCTCTCTCTCTCTCTCTCTCTCTCTCTCTTTAAATATATATTTATATAAATATTTATATTTATATATATATATATATATATATATATATATATATATATCAGAAGTTGAATATAACCAATAAAATTCCTAGAATATTCTAATTGATTCAAGTTTCGGATTTTAAGTTATCATAACAACCTTCTTCCATATGAAATGCACCATGCTAAATTGTGACATTTATTGCTAAATTTTTGTGTTTCACTCTTAGTTTGAACTTGTAAGTTATTCACACAACTTAATATCGTTATGATATTCGTAAAATTTCCATTTTTAATATCATTCTGTTTCTATATATGAATTAAAAAATTATAAGGCAAAACTTTGGCACTGACTTTAGAAATGCATGCATCATTAGTGATTCTGAATAAGATTTTTATATATAAAAATACATAATTAAATATTCCTTTTGTTTAGTTTCTTGCATATTCTGCACATTTAAATATATTTTTTATAGGCAAAAAACGAGGAAAGCGACGACAACAACAATAATAGCAAAAATGCTAGCAACCAGAACGGCAATGGCGAGAAGCAGAGGAAACCCCATGTTGGGTCCAGTCCCGAGGCCACACCCTATAATATTTTACCAAAAGGCTGCAGAGGATCATTCTGTGTCATCCTTTAAGTCTTTAAATTATCCGCAATTCCGACTGGTAAGAAATATATTATGTCTTTTGTTTGTCCAAGCATTGCACCAAAAATTATCAGTTAAGCTTTAAAAAAAGAGCTTTCAGAGCTTATTAATACTTTTTACCTTTCAGGCGTTATTTAAATAGAGTAAATCATTACGACCATAGAGCTGGAGAATAAATAGGCAAACGAATAATTTATTATTTTATTATTCATTATTTATTCATATCAACAACAATAGTGTTGTTTAAATTAAACTACGTTGTTATGGGGAGCATTTTATTGATCCAAATTATTCGCAATTTGAAGAATAAGTGTTTCAGAAGATGCTTCTGCTACTTTTATTTATTATAAGAAGAAATACTATAAAAATGCAAAGGAATAAGAAATAAATAAAAGAATTTAAAAAAAAGGAAAGAACAAAATTTTGTTGGTTTTTATTATTAATTATCTAGATTCATCTGCGTTTTAGTAGTAGCTACATTTGCGCTCTCTAAATACAATGGGGCTTTTTTCTGTTTTTTACTTTTTTTAGTTTTTAGTTTGATTCCGAAATAATTTTTTAATTTCGATTCCGAAATAATTTTTCATTTTAGATTCCAAAATAATTTTAATTTAGATTGTTACAATAATAGGTTTTAATTTCATAATGCTTATATTTTTGATTTTTGGTTACTTATATATATATATATATATATATATATATATATATATATATATATATTATCATGGCATGTCACGAACTAAAATATTGAAAATACTAATATTCAAAATATACTAAATAAATATTCATTTCTGTCACATTGCATAGGCTGCTGGGTAATAAAGAGTACAATCTTACTATCTCCTCAATAACAACAAACTAAATGAAATAATAACAATTTTCGAACGATTTGGTGCCAAAATAGTTCTTCAAATAAAAGATACAAGGCAAGAGTAATGAAGGTTATGAAGCACCTACAAGAACGAAGACGATATCATCTTTCACTATGAATGACTTTAAGGGCATTTATTATTTATTTAGACCTTTACTGCCAACATTTTCAGTAACCTTTATATGTTAATTCTCCCTTTTCTTATATTTCTCCAATTTGTATCCTTCTTTCTTCTTACTGGGATAAAGTTTTGTTGGACTGTAAATCTTCTCTGGTCAGTTCTTTCCTATCCAGTAGTACACATATATTGTACAATATTATATGACAGTAAATAATATTCGCTATATTGTATAATAATGATGAATAATATAATATAATACAATATTGAACTACGTCTTTTATGTCTGGGTACCAATTTAATAATAATGCCTGCAAAGATTTAATTTAAATCCAATTGATAATTTGTTGGGATTTTTTTTGCAGGTGTGCTTGGACCTACTGTTTCCAATGGTTCCCTGCACTTCCCGCCGTCTGCGTGCCTACTTCGTCACATAGTGTAAATAGAACAAATGACTCAACAACCCTATGCTTCTACTAAATTTAAACTGACCTACAAAATTAGGCACATTCTCAGTTCCTGTGTTATAAAAAAGTACTAGAAGATGGCTTTTTTGGGGAATGTGTGCTATTCAATTATAGGCGTGATTCAGCCAAATAAGTTGCTACCAAGTGCATACTATTGATGACAAAGTAATTCAGTTTGCTGAAACTTGCTATTGCAAGGACTAAAGCAGCAAGAGAAAAGTTCCAGGAATAAACTAATACTAATTATCAATAGTTGATATAGATACAAATTGCAAATGAATGGAAGTATGTTGGGTTTATTTTAAAGTTCTTGTGGTGAGCTACTCAGTGACTGATTGAGAAATTTATTTGTAAATAGGGCATGATGTAAGAGCATGTGTGTCAGAATCATTTCTTGCAACCATGTTGTTTTATTTAGTTTTTGCTGATTTTTAATCAAGATATGACATATCATTATACGTATCAATTTTACTCACTTTCATGCCTTGAAGTACGTTATGAAAACAAAATCTACTGAGTTCATAATAATACGAGGATACTTTAATCTTTCTTTCATAATTTTAGTTGAGGAATAATCATAACAAGTGGAATTTATTTAAAGGGAAATTGCATGTTAAATTATCATAATACGCATTTTTGAACATTTAAAAAGCGAAATTAAATTAATTCGTTTGGATGTTATACAGAGATGAATAAAATAATGTACAAATAATGCCAACTTTTGATTTTTCTTGCCATTAGAAAAATCAAAAGACATCTATGAAAGATAAAAAAAAAGCAGTAGAAAACATTATACGATTGTCGGGCTGAAAATATGCTTGGTTGAATCTTTAATCACATTATATTATACAAACTGTTTTGCATTCATTTTTTCGAATAAATCATCAATTACGACTTTTAAAAATGTGTTTAACAATTAAGAAAACGCACAAGAATATGAAATTGATTATAAAAGTAAAATATAGTTAAAAACACTTAGGGTCTACAATTTGTCAAAATTAGTTTGTAATTCATGATTGCAAGTTTTTAACTACATTCTCATTAAAATTAGAATTTTCATCTGAAATTTTTGAATTTTTTTCATTTTATTCCAAAAATAAATGCATGCAAGAAAGCAAATAAATGAAAACGATATGATGAAACTGTAAATTTTCATTTCATCAAGTAAAGCAATTGTCTAAATAGATTAATTGTAGATAATTGCTCGCAAATATTTGTACATAATCAGTCCCTGGAATCATAACAGAATTCCCTATGTTTCTTCTTAAACAGTAATTAGAAATTAAAGCTCTAAATTGATTTAAGTTTTGAATAATTATTTATATCACAAATAATGTATATAAATCATTTGAATTATTGATTATTCTATACATTGATTTGTGCTCTTGATTTCTTGATTTGTGTATTTGAAACATGATTTGATTACAGATTCAATACTGTAAATTCACTATAGAAGTTTAAATCAAAGATTTCATGATTTTAATCTTTTCTCATATGTTCTTTTGAAGCAGTTATTTTTCTGTATTTATATTATTTATTAAATGCTGATAATTTAGTTATTTAGGAGTTTGAAAATTTGAGCTAACTTCAAAACCCACTGTTTAAAAACACGTACTGAAAAATCATGTACTTGAAATAGATTTCCGAACACATAAAAATAAATTCAGAACGCATAAAAATTTATCATGCTTAGCCTAGGAAATGGGTGAAATTTTAAAAAATGAAAATAGAAACTTTTTTCAAGGTTTCTTCTTTGCGTTTATGCCATTGGTTCCTTAAAAGAAATACTCAAATAAAAAAAAATGTACACATACAAACATATACTTCTGACATTGAATTTTAAACAAGATGGACTGTCAGAAGAAACTTTCATTTTTATATGTAGTATGAAACCATTTTAATTTCTTTTAGATTTACTTTTTTAAAACACGAATATTGAATATACTTGCGTATATTCATATATTACTGCGGTACCATGACTTTTATTTTGAAAACTCTTAATAATTCTGTCATTTTTTCGAAAAAAATATTCTGTATTGCCAATATTTTTAAATCATGCCAATTTCAAATTTAGAACGAATGAATTAATTAAACTGGAACATGTCTTTTGTTAAATAGAGTATGGCATTTTCTCAATAGCGGAACAACCAAAACATTCTTCAAATGATCCAAATACCATGCATCATGAAACGTATGATTTTTCATCAACTTATTTGCATAAGATTCCCTTATTTTAAGCTCTTCTGCTAAATTTGGTATATATGTGACATTTGGTTGGCGACACGTGAAGTTCAATTAATGCAAATGCACAGAAAGCTTTCATTTGAATTATAACAAATAAATTTCGGTTAAAAACTGCTTTAGACATCACTTTACATCACCGAGGTTACCTATAGTATCAAATCATCAATTAAGATGGTAGACCATCTGAATAATGTAAAACAGCTATTTTCAGCCTTCTTTATTTTTGACTTCGATATTTTGACGTTATTTGCCTCTAAGATGAAGTGAAGGGACATAACTAGATTTCAACGTTCCAATTTTACAGTTAAATCAACTTTTC
>JAPMOR010112576.1:232458-258904 GCA_026543865.1 Argiope aurantia | reverse complement strand
AAAAAAAAATCTAAAATTTAGGAAAGAAATAAAATAAAAATGATTCATTCTTATGACGCAGAAAATTGTATTTTTAAAAATTGTTTATATTAAATTCATTTTTCAACTTCCGAATAATGCTATTCCTTAAATGTGAAGCTTATTTTTTCATTTTCAATGCAGTACCCAACTTGTGAAGCAATTTTTCAGGTGTGCTTCTTTACTAATATTAGCGATTGGCATGAACAACTATTTCCCTACTAATAGCTACCAAATTGTTTGGTAAAATCTTCCAGAGTAATTCTGGTTCTTATTTCTAAAATGTTTTTCAAACTGGAAGGGAAATATTTACCTTACCTTTTTCTGCCAATAATACAGAAATTAAACTAATAATTTAACTAATATCACGATTTCAGGAAAAATATCAGAGTTTCCTTATATTTCTTTAAATAAAAATTATAATTTTTAATAGCAAGCATTGCAGATAAAAAAAGTTTTTTCGCGTTAATTAACCGCCTTAGTTTTAGCTTAGTTAGCCTAAACGTTTATCGAATCTTATTATAACACGATACTCATAAATACTATTGCTGCACCAATTGATTGAATTAATTATGAAATTACTTTAATATTATTTGTGAATCATTGAATTTGTGAAATCATTATGTTGCATTGAAATATAATATAGGATTTTTAATATTTTGTATTTAAATTTTATCATGTGATTTTAGCTGCTATTAGTTTTGTAAACACTTTATTTGAATTTATTTATTTATTTATAATACGGTAATTGAATATTTGTAATTCAATCTTAGTATACATGACGCATTTGGTTTAACATGATTAAGTCTAATTCTCGCGTTCTTACACAATTGATAATTTAGAATTTTTTTCACTGAAGTATCTACAAGGGCAATAAGCAATGCTAACGACTGAAATATTTTTGATAGGTGCATTTTCTAAAATCAATTTTAGAATTTCAAACAATTTCGAAATTCTAAAGAAGAGTTAAATTCCAAGTGGAATTTTATTCTTCGGTGTTTCTTAAAGGAGAAACTTAATTAAGACTAACTTACTCAAAGAAAAATATTTACTTTGACTGAAAAGAAGTGGCTTGAAATGGAAATGTAATGTACAATTAGCCTCCCTTGATTCTAATTATTTCATGATTTGCAAGTAAAACAGCAGTTTAATGATATGTTTGAAGAAATCAACTTCCTATTTTCTTCTTAATGAAATCAACTTCAAATATCTTTAAGAATAGTTTTACCAAAAATTCAATACTTTTTAGGCGAATTACTCGATGCATAATTATGAATCAAGAAAATTGTTTAAATAAATGGTTTGAGTTTCGAGTTGATTACTTTTCTGTGTTAAAATATATAGTTCATTTTTTTTATTTAAAATTCTGGATCAAATAAATGTTTTTCAAAGTTAAACTCGAAAGTAATTAGTAATATGTTTAAAATACCGTTTATTTATTTGTGTTGCTTGTTTTACATCTAAAGAATATTAGGATAACGGAAGTTAAAATTTATAATTTGATATATATAATTATTTGAAATTGGATGAAAACTAGTAGATTAATTTTAATAAAGAAGTTTTTCATAATTTAGTTTCAAACGTGAGATGTAATTCTATTTTATATTCAAACCCCAAAAAGAGTCACATACAATAAGATAGGTAAGCGGAAACTCGTTATTTAAAGGTTACAGTAAAATCCATAAATAGTTAGACTACAGAGATACATCAATATCTGAATATGAAATAATTATATAATTGTGAAAAATTGCTAAGGGGCTTTTTTATATAATGTGAATGTAATCACCAACTAGTCATAATATTAATTTTTTAAAAAATATTATCTTTATAATACAGTCTGAAGTAATATTATGAATGTTATTTAATAAATTTTATGGCATAAAGTATATTATATATTTTAGAAAAAAGAATGGAACACAACATCTATTTCTAGAGTAAGTTATAATTTCATTTGTTTAATAAGCCAACATTTCTATAAAAATCATGAATTATTTAAAGCAAGTTTTATTAAGGAGCCTCAAACGTTTTTTTTCTTCCCTTTTTTGGTATGAAATGAATATACAAAAATTGTTGCTTAAGATTGATTCACAGCGTGATATATGATATATGTAATCACTAATTATTCATAATATCAAATTATTTAAAATACTTTCTCTATAATAAAATCTCAAAAATATCATAGATGTTATTTAATGATTTTTTTTTTGTTTTAAAGTCTTAGGAATA
This sequence comes from Argiope aurantia, assembly GCA_026543865.1. Taxonomy (NCBI): domain Eukaryota; kingdom Metazoa; phylum Arthropoda; class Arachnida; order Araneae; family Araneidae; genus Argiope; species Argiope aurantia. Next base: position 256,660 of record JAPMOR010112576.1, on the reverse strand, counting down.
ATTTTGCTCTATCACCTTCTAATCTTATAATTAACTCTATCCAAAATTTTTGAGAATTTACCTGCAAAAATATTTCTCAAGGAGGATTTATATGTCGCTTAAGGATTTGAACAGTTTTTCATAGAGATAATTTTTGTTTCGACAGGAATAATATTCCGATGAAATAATATCTGGGAAGTACAGAAAAATGCTTCGGTTATATTTTCACTGTTGACTGTTAATTCTAACAGTCAATACATTATTCGGTTTTCCATTGTCACAAAGAAAAATCAATTTGGTTGCTTTTTTTCTGTTAATGCAGAATTTAATATATCAAAAAGAATGCAGCATTTTGCACAATTGATGGTTTCACCATGAGGGAGGATCGCATAGTGGACTGTAACTTACCAGTCCCACCAAACCGACATAAGAACTTTCATTAGTTGATATTTATGTTTCGAAGATTTGATGGCCCATTGTCCTTAGTTCAAGTGCATTTTCGATGCACATTTTGATGCAAAATGCAAATCTAGGCTTTAATGTTAAATCTCTTCAAGAAAAGATGTTTTCATGTTCCTGGTGAAATAACTTGGACGTATAGAGGTGATTCATAAGTCTGGTGTCTATCAATAGGTGAGGAATCCAAACTTCACATCGATGGGCATAACCCATTCTGATCAGTTAATTATGTACCTTGGCCTTCAGAATGTTAATAGCCTTCTTTATCTCGTGCTTATTTTCGAAAATTGGAATTTGTATTTCAGTGTTCAGTGTTTAATAATATGAATAAAATGATTCTTTACATAATGAAAAGAAAAAATTATGCCCAACAATTATTTTGTGAAAACTTAGAGAAATCATTATAATAAGTAAATTATAATTAAGATTAATAATAAATACATAATTATAATAAATCATCAGTTCCTTTTAATATCATAGAGTATTTCTTTTTAACAGTTATAGTTAGTTTCTTCTATCCGTAGTTTAATTTTTTTCTATATTGAAAGATTTTTTATCGATTTCAAAGTATTAAAAAAGGAAGGCTTAAGCATATACATTTATTCTATTCATTCTTTTCAAAAATTGAAAAAGGCGTTCTGTCAAATAAAAATTATCTATTCGTTTGAGAACTTTCAATAAGGAAAAAATTAACAAACGAAAGTAACAAAAAAAATTAATACATATACAAAATCTTTTAATAATATGTTGGAATTAAAATAATTATTTTTCTTAACCTTAAATAAAATGTCACGAATTTTAAGAAATTGTAATATTCGAAAGCAAACCAAAATGTATATGGTAAAACGATATTTATAATTTTAAACTTATTTAAATTTTTGAAGATAACATATTTATACTTATTAAATTTATGTTTAGAGCCATTTTACTGCGGTAAAAATACAACTTTTTTCTATAAGTTTTTCTAGAATATATAATTTTTATTCCCTAAATCTTTCCTGAGTAGATAGTTTTTGTAGCTAGAAATCCTAAATAATTAAGGAAATAAGATGCAATAGAGTGTGAAAAAATTTAAAATATACGACATTAAAAATACTGAATACATTTAAATATATAAAAAAATCATTTTCATAAAATGAATATCAAATCTTCCGAAATCATGGCTAATCTATATTCAGGGTATGAAATTTGATATATGCAGTCGAGGAGATTCAATTGAACATGTGGTTATAAATTTAATTTCAAGACTGACTAAATCCTAGCATTTAAATCCCAAATGGACCACATAACTCAATTACTGAATAAGATGGCTGTCATGCTGGCGCAAGCGGTGATATTCAAAGAGTGATATTTCCACACGATATTCCTAAAAGAATTACCATTAAAATTATTTCTTGAAGATAGTTCGAATTCTTGTTTTCAAAATTCCTTTTCTGTGCCTTAAAGTTAATAAGTAAAAACAGTTTCTCTCTCTCTCTCTCTCTCTCTCTCTCTCTCTCTCTCTATATATATATATATATATATATATATATATATATATATATATATATTTATTTATTTATTTCTGAGTTATTATATTTAATATTATATATAGAAAGACAATATTTACTATGTACGAAGGTGTAATATGAATTTGTAATAAATATGTTTATTTTAAAGTAAAGAAGGTCAAATTAGTAGATAAAGTATGAAAAGAAGGCCCAAAAAAGTTTTTATTTAAAAGAAGCACATTCAGAAATATAAGTTTTACGAAAAAATAATAAAAGAATGTTATGATAGAATTTATCTCCAAAATACGTAAAAATAAGTGGCAAATATAAAATTTAAAATCTATGAATTTCTCATCAAATAAAATACTATAATATATAAACCCACATATTTAATCTAGGAAAGAAGTAATTTTATTTTTAACTCTATTTGAAATTATTTCATATACAAATAATCGGCGATGTATTTTATACTGTGAGATTGTATATTTTCATAGGACATAGCAAATATATGAATTATTAATCGTTTCATACTTTTTTAAATGCTCAGACTTTCAAAAGAATGCGAATTTTTAAACTTTGACGTAACATTTATACAACCGAGGCAGAAATACCTGATTGAAGTCACTGTCTGAAACGCTCTCCTCTTGCCAATACCTAGTTGTTTTTGAGTCGATAAGAAATGACCCACGTCTATGATAGTAAATCTAAAGATTACCATGACAAAAGGGAATCTAGGATTCCTACATGAAAGAATCTAAAACTTTAACATGTACTTCTTGAAAAATAACTAATAATTTTTGTATAGATGAATTAAAATTAGTAAAGTCAAATTTAGGTCAAAACATTTAATATATATGGTATTTATTGAAATAACTGAGCCAGTTAATCCCTGGAAGCGTTCGAAAATCGAAGCAAACTAGATATAACCAGTTTGATTTCCTCTAGATAATTTGATTTGATTAACTTGAGATATTAAGCTTAGAATCATCAAAATGAACAGAAATTGCCTGATGTATCGCATTTAGGAACAGGTGTTTATCAGTTACTGAGAAAAAAATGTAGTTAATTCCCTACTGATGAATTTTTTTGCTAAAGAATAATTACTTTATTATTTAATCAATTTTTTTTTGCAACAATGTATCCAGATAGATCAAAGGTGTTAGATTAATCTTGAATCTGTGTAATTTGATCGATATTATAAACTCTGAAAGCACTTCATATTTTTGATGACGAGGCTATGATAAGCATCCTAAAATGAATTTCAGATCTAGGGTGAAATTCAGAAAATTTTAGCGAAACCAAGCACTTACTTTTTCTTATTAAATCGTAACAGATACGTTTGACATTATACTTTCTATATTTACATTAATTTCCTAATTAAAATTACAAATTTATAATATTTTTGAAACTTTTATGAGGAAAACCCCAACGTGATGAGGTGCATTCTTTGGAGATCACTGATATGTTCCAATATGAGGGAAGTCATCTGCTAAGATGTCAAATTCCTTTCAGTTTATTCAAAATATACAGAAATTAGAATATTATTTTCCACTAGTACGTTTTCAATAATATCAGTGAGGAATAAATAAAAAAGAATATTTTGGAAAATTGATGAAATTTTAAGCAATGTTTAAGCACACGACATGAAATTTACTTTAAATTTCTATACTAAGAAACAAATTACAAAAACCAGCCGAAAAAAAAATTAATTTACTGACAGATTTTGTTTTAATGCCATAGCGAATAAAATGGAACTAATATAAATAGTATTTAGAAATAATACTGCAGTAAAGATGCAACAGAAATATTCGACCATTTGATGGTAGACATATTAGTAAAAATTCTGGGGCTTTAAGAGTTTTATGAGTTTTGGATTAATAAAGTATGCAGTGGTTTAATATACAGGGTGGTTATAATTAAACTTCCCTTATAAACATATAACGCAAAAGGGTGGACGGATTGCAAAGGCATTTGGTATGTAGATTATACAAGAGATGCACTCACAGAACTTCGAAAAAAAATTCCAAAATGTCCACCAGAGGGCTCTTTTTTCTAGGAAAAACATTAATTTTAACATAATTAAAGACCAAAACGGGGTACAGAAGTCATATTAACATTTATTGATTAGTTTCAGATCACTTTGTCATCGAACCACATTAAATAAAGGTAAGGAAGAAATAGCAGTAAGATGTTTGAGGGAAAAAATAAACAAACACCCACTTCAGTTTGTAGTAACAAGAACAGATTAGGAGGGAATTACACAACAGGAGCAGTTGTTAATCGTGTCCAGTACCATACAGGGAAAGGTGCTCTATGTGAGCATCCTCACTCATTTGCAAAATTTCTAGTAATGGACAATATTTTCAACTGCAGATCATAATAGATTATTTGCGATGCTTCGCACATGAAGCGTTATGGAGATCTTTAAGTCATTCAACGTCGCAACAAAATACCTTCATCAATACAGCCGGAAACATGGACATAAAACATGACAACTGCAAACTTTTCTTACTTTAATCTGTATTGCATAAAATTTCCTCTTTTTCGCAAGCATGCAAATCTCAACATTTTTTTCCCACAACTGACAGCCATTCCTGGTTTTACATTTTATTACTCATAATTTTTGTTCTGGATTGTTAATATTGTGTCTGTATTCCGTTTGGTTGTTAATTGTGTTAAAATTAATATTTTTCCGGAAATGGCGACCTCTGGTGGATATTTTGGAATTAATTTTTTTTTCGAAATTCCGTGAGCGCATCTCGTGTATAGTCTACATACCAAATTTTGTTGCAATCCGTTCACCCGTTTGCGTTGTATGATTCTGTTTATAGGTGAAGTGTAATTATAACCACCCTGTATTTAAATTAAGCAATTGCAGCGATTGGTTATTCTTTTATGCATTGGAAAGTTCTTTGTTACATGGTTGCTACAACGCAGTATGTTCAAATAGATGTAAACAAAAGCAATTTATGATGTTAAAAGTGATTATAAATAAACAGTTGCCGTTTGGTGGTTGATAATCGTTGTGAAAAAAGCCACCCAAATAAAACATTCTATTTGATACCATCGATTTGCGGGAGCACAATATAATTTTAACATGATAATTTTCGTCTCGTGTATAATCCGTGACATTTAATCCAAGAATGAAATGCTTTGTTCTCAAATGCTGTGGTTATTATTTAACAATATAACATTGTTATTGGTGGTCAGAATCTCGATCACTATAATTTAATCCAAGATCTGGAATTTTTATCTTTAAAGAGCGTTGTTATAATTTATTTAGATTCTAGATGTAGATGTATAAATGAGGATATTTCATAAATATATAAATGCTGAATATCCCAAATTGCCGCAAGTGCCCTTTTCGCATGTATTATGAGTAGCCTCGAATTATTAAATGTGCTTTATCGATGTTCAACAATGTTTGCGTTTTCGTAAAACTATGCAAATAATGCTTTTATAAATTTTTTCACTGTCTCCGAATGGTTTCTTTCATTTCTCAGAAGGAAATTTTTACTGACTTTATGTATAAGCTAATGAGCTTAATATATTTTAAATTAATGCCAGAAATTTCACATTTTTCTTCCAAATGTAATATTTGATTTGCTATTCTAATATCTGGAGGGGACTTTAAGAGCAGAACAGGAATATAGATGCAAGTCATTTTTACAAATGCAAATGGTAGCGATTACAGGATGTTGTTTGCCAGAGAAAGAGAAAAAGAAAGAAATATATATAATAATTTCAATCTTCAATATAGGCTTAAGGGAAAGAAATCTATATTAAAACAGCAGTACAATTGATGAATAATAATGTACAAAGTTCCCAGTTTAGTTTTGGTTTAGTAATATTAATGTCCCGTTTGAAAGCATTGCTAGGGCTATTTTGGGAAGGTCTTCATGATTCCCCCCTTTCCAAACTTCCACACTACACCAGCGGGACGACGATTAACGATTTGGCCCCGACGGATTTAACATGCACTAGGCCCACTTACACGTTGGTTCTTCAGTAGAATTGGGTCTCAAACTTGAAACTCTCCGGTTCCGAAGCCGAGACCTCCTCACCAGGCCACCTCGGCCCTTAAACAAGTTCCCAGAATACTTACTTTACGAACTCTAAAGATAATCTGTTACATTGTGATGTACTTGCAATTACATCTACTATGCAGTATATAGCTTGCAACTTTGCTGTACGTGTAGCTATCTTATTGCTCTATTGATAATCTGTATTTCATGCAAATAATGTTGCAATCTTTATTTCTTATTCTATTTTTATTTTATTATCTAACAGAAAACCTTCATGTTTGAGACACCAGTATCAAAAATGTTATGTTTTTTCCGTGCCAGGTTTATTTTTATGTCGCAGGCTTTTGGAAAATGAACAAACATTAGAAGTAGATCAAATCATGTAAAAAAGAGTATTATAATAATCCTTTACTTAAACAGATATTATCCCGTAGAAAAGCCCTGTGTTAAAAATAATATTAGCTAACCTCAACTCGAGACTTTATTCAAGGAACTAAAACTTACATCTGTTTTTATCCACAAGACGAAATAACTCGAATTTTTTAGATTTAGAAAGACACAGAAATTATAAGAACATTCTAGAACAAACGAAAAATAACAGAAAGTAAATCAAAAACAGTAAGCAAATCAAATCAGTAAGCAAAACAATTTTTAGGCAGCTTGCCTACAGTCAGATAAGTAACTGCGAACCGTGGCTTTCAGTTCATAGCATTCTACTACTGAGCCATTCAATCCGCGCCATGTTCGAACAACTTTCGTTAGAATAGACTGTAGTTGCCTGGCTATTTCCAATTCACTAACAAAGTGCTTCCTTTCAGTTTCAGCATTTTCTATAGAGTACATTTTTGAAAGCTTGTTTTTTTGTTAAAGATTGTATAATGATTTTGGAATCACTATGAGTGATAAAAACTATATGAGCCTGAAAAAGAAGAAAGTTTAGAATTGAATCTAAAGCATAGAAAAGGATCTAAAGATTAAGAATTAAAAGAGTAAAGAAGAATTAGCAATTATTGATGAACTGATCTAAGAGCCGGATAAATATGGAAAGCATGTTTTCCGTTTTCAAATGTAGAATGAAATAATCATAATTGGTTGCTCTATATTAGACAATAGCAATTCTAAAATGGTTTGATTTCAAGACATATAAAGCAATATTCCTAGCTGAGTTTAAAGAGAGAGTTTGGACTATTTCATTCTGGATCTTTCATCTAGTCAATTCTTGACAAACTTAAAAAAACACCAATATTGGAGAAATTTTGACCAGAGAATATAATTTCAGGCCCTCTTTGTGTGGAACTCATTTTTAAACAGGAATATTCTATCAATGGAGTAGATAAATAATCGGAATAATATAAATACAGTATACGTCAAAATATACAGTACAGAAATGAAAAGACGAACAAAATAACATTATTGTCATCTGCGAATTTATTTTTCCTCAAAAGAAATTTATATACATACATACACGCTATTAGCGTGTTGATTTACCAAGGTATGCATAATGTATGTTAATGGCAGTATGTAATAATGACAGTATGACGCTGTAGCTATATCGTTCCCGCAGATTTTCCAACATATCCTCAAATAAAGGTTGCTACAGATTCCTGCAAAAAGAGATGATTTTTTTCACGTAATGCAGGTACAGTTCTTGGGAGATCTTCACAGTTGAACGCACTCTCTCCTTTAACATTCCCCTTCCGTTGACACAGAACACTACAAGAACGGCGAAATTTCGTAACAATAGACAACATAACTGTGTTAATTGGTACCTTCTCATTAAACTTCTCTTGGAATTGTTCTGCCACCTTTTTTCAGGCTCTATCCACCTTCACGAGAGCTTCCGTATGAGCGGAAATGATGCTCAACTATAAATACTTTTTCCTCCGTCGAGAGACCCATTTCCAATAACAATTGCACAGCAGAACTTCCTTTTCACTACTGCGAACACGTGCAGGTGGAGCTATGAGTCGTCGACAAACGAAACCAAATGATCGAGATACTCGAGTTTCAGTACTTCATATTTTGGCGCATACTGCAAATCCAAAAGTCTCCTAGAATTATAAATGGTTAAACTAATCATTGCAATTTAAATATGGTATTGATTCGTGGATTTCTTCTAAAAAAATATTGGAAATCCAGGGGTCAGCTCCAAAATTTTTATTTGACTGTCCTATCACACATTTCAGAAACTTTGTTTATTTAAAGAGATTCCATGAAACATATAATTTGATTCTGTTTTGGAAAAATTGTAATTATTTTGTAACATAAAAGATTACTATTTTGGTTTTTCAGCTGATGCACGAGTTTAAAATGAGTTAAATGATGATTTTTAACAAACTGTCAATATAATTATGTTAAATCTGCTAGTTTTAATTGATGATTACAAATAAATGTCTTGAATATTTTTGATATAATTTAAACATGATATTGTTTTATAGAACTGAATTCAAATATTTATAGAAAAAATTCCATTATTTATATTTATTAACTATACTGTTCGGTCAAAAATAAAATTTGAATTAAAGTGTTTTATTTAGTTTTAATAAAAACAGTTAATTTGCAGAGGATTTCTGTTCAAAATATTCTTCAAAAACCAAATTATTAATATTAAATAGCAAACGATGCATTAATCTTCAACGATTCGTTTATAATAACGAGCGTTTGAAAATATTAAATAAATAAACTCAAAAATAAATGTATTTGTTTATGTTAAAAACAAGAATAAAATCTGATTACATAACTAATGGTATACATTAAAATAAAAATATATAAACATTTCTTGTTACGCAATAATATTTTTTTTTTCAAACAGGGCGTAAACAAGATGTTTTTAATTATTTTCTTATTCATGCAAATCCAAAAATAATAGATTTTTTTTTATTCTTTGTTTTCTCCAAATAATGAAGTGACGCGGGCTTATCTGCATGAATTCATATTTTTCAAATTTGAATGTTTGTTTTAGGATTCATAAAACATTCCATGCACTATATTTGAAAGATTTATTTTAGATTCAAAGGATTATGCCGTGCAGAATTCGTCAACTATTATGTTTCAATTCAAACAACATTTTAATAATTGTTAAAACTTAAGACAAAGTATTTAAAATTATATCAGTTTCGTAGCTGTTAAGTTAAAAAAATAATCAAATGCATACATTTAATTCCTAATTTTATTAATTCAAAGAGAATTTTCAATTAATTTTTTGTGAACTATTTGAGAATATAATCCTAAAGTAATCTCTTATTTTAGTGCAGATACTGGAAGTTGCACATGTGTATATATTATTCTTTTTCTTCCTTAACTCTCATATCTCATCTAAAAATTATTTCAACAAACAAAGTGTTGCAAGGAACAAATTAATATAATCTACTGTATGTTTACTTTAGTTATGTCATGTAGAGCTTTGCACATACCTTGAGAAAATCGAAAGCATACTCGTTGAGTGGATCGATCTATCGCAAAGTGGGAAATGGAATATCAAGAACGATAAAGCCATTCCCTGTCAAAATAAATTCAGGTAGTTAAAGAAAATTAATTTCGTTTTGTGAGGAAACAAGTGAGTTATATTCATTGATTTGTTTACGTGATTTCAACTATAATAAAATTAATTTTGAAAGCATTATTGAAAAGTGTTAAATGTAATTTTATAATTTGTTCGAAAAAATTCTTTAAATTTAAAAAGAAAATCTCATTTTTTTTTGTGAAAACTGTTAATAAGTCAAAAATATATTTAAATTTAAAAAATATTGTCATATATGTTAATAAATTAATAAATTGTCAGCAGTGTTTACTTATTATTATTATTGGAATTTCCAAAAAAATTATTATTCATTCTTACAAATTAATTATTCTTAATTTTTTTCAAAAAAATTATTAAATGCTGCTTATTATCTCATCGAATGTATGAGTAAGTTTATTTATAATATCAACGTTCAGTATAAAAATTACTGATAAAATAGCTCTCCTCAAGGAATTACATAATATTATTAAATGGTATGATATCTTTAAAAATTACCACACGTGTCAGCTCTTTTTAAAGTCATCTAAATCAATTAAATCTACAAACGTAAGCGTGTACAAACAAAAAATAAATATTTCTGTTCATTATTACATGCGTTCGAGAAGGATATGTGTTCCTTTCTCTATATTAAATTTCTGACTATAGTGTAACCCTTAAATTTCATTTCAGGAGAGGCATTGAGTTTTGGATGATAAGCTTCAGCCATGGTGATAGGTCCTGTCTGTCATAGTGGAGACAAAAATGGTTTGGGTATATCTACCTCCTACCGATGACGAGGCGTCCCTCTTGCGGGAGGGGTTGTAGATGGCTGTTGATAACATTTAGTACTCAACTATAGTTTCTATTGTTGCTGTTGCGGTGTTCCAGTTATTCAGCACTTTTCCGAATGCTGACTAACTGTTGTTGTATTTACATTCGTCCATACTGGTAGCAATAATTTTAGTGCGCATACACATTTTAAATTTCTTTAATTGATAGAGCTTAAGCAATTACAAGACTTCACAATAATATTTTATGAAGATTTAAAATGAAGAGAAAAGAATAACTCTTAAATCAGTTTTGAATTTTATGTATCAAATGTTTTATATAATATATCGTTGTCATGGTAGTTAGTATTAATAACAAAGATTATTCGCTCCATTTTTGATTTATCAAGAAAGTGCGTTTTATTCAATAATAGAAAAAAATAGTTTAGAAATCAAATGTGAATATTTAGCAAAAACTACATATTTATGCTTCAACAAATTAACTTTGATTTTGAAATATTTTAGATTCATACCTAATTATAATCAGATTAATGTGGATTAGATAACGAATGTATTTACTAATAGATTTCCACATAATTTCTTTCTCAAAAGGGGTTAAAATTGAACCTGAAGATTAAAAAATGTCTTCAAATATTTCAATGCCAAGTTTAAAATATCCAGAAAGAGCTACAATAAAGTAAACTACAGTAAAGATAAAATTGATGTTCTCTTTTACAGAAAATATATTTCCTCATAATTTCTTTCTCAAAACGGGTTAAAATTGAGCCTGAAGATTAAAAAATGTCTTCTAATATTTCAATGCCAAGTTTAAAATATCCAGAAGGAGCTACAATAAAGTAAACTACAGTAAAGATAAAATTGATGTTCTCTTTTATAGAAAATATTAAATTGAATTTCAGTAACTGATGGACTACATAACTGTCACTTTTGTTTTTGAAACAGCCACTTTATAAAATCTAATTCATTTCTTGCCAAAAAAAAATTTAATCTACGAAAAAAGTTAATAGTGCTTGATTCTTGTGTAGTTATACATTGTTTCTAGAATAGAAGTTTTATATTTTTTTAAAGTTAAGTATATTCCAATAATATTTTCTTTATTTTTTATTGTATTAAGAGAATAATATTAAGTATTTAAAATGCGTTCTGTGTTATAAATAAAAATGGGTAACATTAATCTTTCAACTTTGCTTCCTTTATGACTATATTTCTTATAAAAAATATAGGCTTTCATATTACAAAAATAATTTGATTCAAGAAACACGTATTTTAATTAAAATATACAGTACTAGCCGGACGAAAAATTCATTGAACTTTTTATGAAATAAAAATAATACACAATAATCTAGCTTATGTTAATTATGGTAGAGACTTCTCATACTGTAATTAAAGAAATATTTTCTTGAAATGAATAATACTACTACTTTAAATTTTGTTCTGAATTTGCAATATTGCTTTTCTGCAACGTGAGTCTCACATTGAGAAGAATAATTTTTGGATATTCTTAATGAGTGCTGCATGGATGCTAAATCAATGACCACGACCTTGGCGACAAACCTTAAGAAAATTTGGTGAGTTTCCAGAATAAAGGTTCTGGAAAATATAAGAATTTGATGGATATCCCTATCGGTATTTGATTATTTGGTGATTCTTTTAGAAAATTTATACCCTGTAAGAAAATGTATATGAGCTCAATAGACCTAGAGGGAGTTCAGCTAAATGGATTCCCCCTTTAAATTGTTTGATAGCGGTAATTTGTTTTAGCCGTGTAGTTTTGTCTTGTAAGTTTTCGAGATTTCTTTGGATAATCCTCGACTTTATTTTGATACCAGTATTCAGTAGCATGTTTATCCATTACAATGCTTGCTGGACTTCATGCTCCTTTTGCACACATGACGGGGTTTTTTTCAAATAGTATTGATGCAAATTCTTCTTAGTTACGTTACAAGCTAAATAACAGCATTTTTTACTTAAATATTGCTAGTTTAGGGCATGAAAATTTTTTATGCAATAAGTTTTCTAAGCGTTTAAAAAAAGTTTGGGCCTAATGAGGTAAGAATCCAACATAATCACACATTAAATTCACATCACCCATTGGCTCCAAGAGGATTTGGATGTGAAGTCACTGGATAAGTAAGTATCTTTCCACTTACCTAATATGTATAACAATGGTGTGAGGTTAAATTACATTAACTCCATTGAAGGACCGGAATAGGAAGGGGTTGGGGGGGAAGTAAACAATGATGACCGTTAGGACTCAGCCTTCAGTTTCCAATGCTATTATAACAATATTATTACAACAACTATATGCTATTATAACAACAATATTCAACTCTCCTGTGTTTCTTATAATGACGGGGATACTTCCTTTTCGATACATTTTCTTCTTAAAAGTGCATACAAAATGTGAATTTTCTGAGCTTCCGGATCTATAAAAATACATTACAGCCTTTGTATACTTTAAAATAGAAGTATATTTTATTAATAAGTTGGAAAATAAATAGTCCCTCTGAGCAGCTTACATGACTTCAAAAATTAAAACATAATTTCGATAACATTTAATTTAATTTATATACTTTCTCAGATAATATAATTTTTTATTTGAAAATAATAAAATCCATTTTTCAATAAACCAATTTTAATATTTCTGATTTCCTCCTATGCTTCTTTTTAATTCAGCATGTTTATTTTCACATATTATAAAGACAAATAAATTGTGAATTACAATTCTTGATTTTACTCCATTTACAGAAATTTAATTTATTTGTTTGAAATATATACTAGAAAGGCAAATATTCCCTCCTAATTCAATTAACTATCGTCACCAAGTAAATAAATACAATGGATATTTGCATGATGACAAGAGAGCAATGTGACGCAGTGAATTTAGGAAACTGTAAGCAGATTTGACGACATGATTTCATTAACCTGCAACTGAAATAAAATTTTTTATTATGACATTGGTTAAAACATCAGTCTGTAGATATTTTCTTCAGCTTGTAGCGAAGATATTCAACAGAAAAAATCATAATATGAGTTTATCAAATCCATTGATCTTTATAGAATAACTAGCCGCCTTTGGCGACCAGCCGGTTCGCCAGTATTACCGCTCGCTACAATTTTCAATTAAATATTTTAAGTAACTGGTCTCTTAAAGGATTCTCAAACAAAACATTTTTAATCTTCAAATTTTGATAGTCATACCAAACTTATATTGTTTAGATCGTTTCGTTCAATTTACTATATATATTTTGCTAATTTGTTGCCATTTCCGGTAAAACTTCAACTTTAATTAAAAATGTAAATGACGAAATTGCAATTAATATTAAGATATTTTTTAATAAAACCAAGCGTTTTATTTTATTTATCATCTTTATTGTTATTTATTAATTATTATTATTATTGAATATGAGTATTGCAAACAGAATTGCTCGGTATTTAAGTCTTATGTTAACTACAAAATATTTTTCATAGTTTATGTAATATCTCAAACAATAATTCAACAAAAATTTCTGAGATTTAGTATAAAATTCAGTTTTTAGTTTTGCTTTCAAAAGGATTGAAATGAAATCAATAATAATATTTTGTTCCTGCTTATAAATATATTTAAAAAATTATGAAGTCTAAATTTAATGCAGTAAGGTATCATATTCTGATAAATATTCTGGACACACCAAATTTTAAATAAATGAATGAATGTTTCTATTTTCCACGATCAACTAAGACTTATTTATGAAGTTTTGAATGTTAAAAATTTAGAAAAACTCAACATTTTCATAATCTTTGGCCAATTAATCTTGAGAAACCTGCTCGTTGATTGGCGTATTTTCTTTGAAACGATCGATGGAAAATCTAAAATTATCCTTTTTTTATTGAATAGTGATACTCAAATTTTCATTAATTAGTCAGTTTAAGCGATTGATTTAGTTGATTGGAAATTAACTCTTTTTATTTAAAATATTAGTCTATCAAGAACATTTTGTTAATCGTGATTTTCACAGTAGAAGCTTTATGTGAAATCAAAAATTCGTTATATATTAGAGCATTTATTGAATCAAGTTACATAAAATATAATCATTTTCCATTTAGACCATTTTAGCAGAACTGTGTATTACTAAAGGTTTACAAATTAGCTATGTGATATTCAAATCTTCATAAATCAGTCACTTTAAGTGATTTGAAATTAACTCTTAAAAGTCAGTGATATAGTTGATTGGAAATTAACTCTATGACCATCATAAAATCTGTGCTTTCTCTTGTGGTGTATGCATTATCCTTAATATCCGATCGAATAAAACATCACATACAAAAGTACTACTTAGAACAAACACATCAAAAGTAAACATAACATTTCAATAGTTGCCAAAAACAAAAGAGAGAAAAATGCAATTAATAAGCAGACGATATTTAGAAAAGTACAGATATTTAAACTGGAAAATGAAATTATCTGAAATTAAAAACACGCGCAGACGATATTTACAAAAGTAAAAATATTCAAACCTGAAAAGGAAAATATATGAGTTATTCCATCAATAAATGCCATAAGTTTGTTTACATCTTCATTATTTTATGAGTCATTAAATATCAAAATGGATCCGGGACTGAATAAACACCCTGTATAGAGAGTGTAAAAGATCATAAAATAATTTTTCTTGAATTTATTTTTTAGAAAAAATAATATTTCATATTTGTTTCATTTCCTACAGACACTTGCCAAAAATTATATTTTTGCAGATTTCATTTAAAAAAAGATTTAATTTATTTTCAGTTAGAGCTTTAATCAATGTGATGGCAACACTTTGAAAAAAGCTATTTTTTTCTCATGAATGCGAAACGTGCTTAATCCTCATTTTTATTTTTGACGAAAAAAATTATTGAAAAACTTAGTTAAAATATTTATTTAAAAATTCATTAAAAATAGAAATTTAATTTTAAGATTAAAACAGTAGTATCATTTAAAAGATAAATTTTTTATCTTTAACTTCATGTAAAAATCTTTTTTGTGCGGTAATATTTTCGGCAGTTATAGCAGAAACAATTCAAAATTTCGCTTAATTTTTAAATAAATAAAATTCTAGTTAAAAATTTGAAAAAATAACCCCCAGGTGCACATTTCCGACCTCCAACGTATACACGTGCCAAATTTGGTAGCTGTAGGTTGAATGGTCTGGTCTGTAGAGCGCCAACACACACACACACACACACACACACACATTGAGCTTTATTATAAGTATAGATAATCGAAACATTATTTGTAAGTATTCCTATGGCATCGTATAAAACATCTAATATCATTTAATTGGATTTGAAACGAAATAGTTTTAACATTTAATTTTATCGGTCAAAATTATAACGTGTTTGTATAAGAACATCGAAAACCATGACAATTCAGGCAACTGTCCATCCCTCCACATGTCCATCTGCAACAACTGGTAAAGCATGGAGCGGTTTGTGCTTAGTAATATAATGAAGGAAGCTGAACATTAATTAGATCCAAAATTGGACATCTATAACATTGGTCCCCATGACCTTCAAGATCTTACACCCTTTCGGATAGGCAAGTCGTTGTAGAGTAGTAGAACATGATCATTTACAGTAATTGTCACAAGACCACACAGTAAATTTTATTTAATAAACGTTTTTAAATTTCCACGCTTAACAAACCAAAGAATAGTCACCGCTTTTGACATATTTCATTTAAAACAATATATATCTATTATTTTGCAGATAAATCAATATATCAAATTTTATTCATGTAATTCTTTACGTTACCGAACTATCGTGTCCACATATGAAGAGACAGAGATACATAGAAATTCCTTCGACAGATTTTGTGCTAATTTTGATAATATCTATACATTTCATGTAAAGATTTCATATCAAATTTTATTGTTTTAGCTCAGTAAGTTTTTGAGTTATCGTTTTCACAAATGGATGGAGAGACAGACTGGCTAGTCCCAAAAAAGTGTTATTTTTGAGATTTTTATAAGCCAATAGATTAGTCAAAATCTTTATTTGGAATTATATGGCGATTACGCTTTTGTGTCTTATACAATAAAGAAAACAATTCTAAATAATAAATATTTATATATTTATTACTTATTTTTATTTTCAGAGTAATTTAATTTTAGTTTATAGCCAGGCAATTTAAATTTAAAGCACTGTTTCAAAATCCTACCTCGTCACAACTTAAAAATAAACTGACTTTATACTGCTAATGCATTTGTTAAGTAGGCTATTTGACTAATTTTATTAGTAGTAAGCATTAGTTAAAGTGTTTCAGTACTCCTTTGTTGACTGTTTCTCAGAATTTGCATTAAAACAGACTTCTTTTAACTTAAAAGAGAATTTCTTATTATTCTGTGAAGTGGTTCCATAAAATGCTTTATTTGAATGAATGCATTATAAGAAACACAAAATATTAATAGATACAATACAGTTATTTTGCAATTTTTCAAAAAAATAAAATTACAAATTACTTTCTTGCTTTAATGATGTTTTTTGGTCAGATCATTAAAACATGAAAGTAAAACAAGACATTACTTTGTTGTTTTAATTATATTTTTTGGTTTTGTAATTCAGTGGTCTTTTGTAGTTTGTGTTTGTTCTATTGTGGTTAGTTTGGATTTGGAAGTAATTAATTTCCTTTATTGTATAATTGATTGTCTTTTATTTTTGTGATATTGGTTTATCTCTAAGACCTCAATTTCTGAGGATTTTCAGGTCACGAGGGGTCAATATTTTTGGACGAAAGTCACACCCCTCACAGAAAAATATCCTTAGTTTGAATCCTTGAGAAAGTCTTCAGGCCGGATTCATCATTTCTTTCTTTTTGATACTTTTTGCATTAAACGTAATATTTTTTTCTAATTTGGTTAAATTCATCTGTGTTTTACTGGTAGTAGCACTCTAAATATAATGCATCTTTTATTAGATTGGTTTAGAAAACATTATTTTTATTTGAATTTCATCACGATTGCTTTTTTTGATTAATTTCGTATTGTAACGAAACATGTCCTAACTCTACGCGCCCTGAAAGAATCAGTGGTAAAATGATATGAACTGAAAGCGATAGTTTGTAAGTTCGTATCTGACTGCAGGAAAGATGCCAGAGAATAATTTTGTTATTGATTTACTTTCTGTTATTTTTCGTTTGTTCTAGTACGATCTTATAATTTCTGTATTTTTATAAATCTCTAATATTCGAGTCAATTCGTCTCGTAAGATTTAGTTCCTTGAATAAAATCTCGAGTTGAGATTAGCGAGTATTATTCTTAACTTTAGTTAACACTCGGTTTATCTACGCGACAATATATGTTATATAATAATATATTCAATACGCATAGTTTATCCGATACTATTCAACAAATTGTGCAGATTTAGAATCTTTGGTCAGAGTGCATAAAAATTCTTTGGACAGCCATTTCTCTCTGGCGAATAGTTTTAAAGAAAAATGCAAAAAAAAAAAAAAAAAAAGAGGAATGCAGTGTTTTTAATGAGAAAAAGAAAAGCAATTTAGTGGATCTCCCGAAATTATAAAACCAATGAGAAACAACGATTTAAAAAAAATATTTTTATGTATGTTTAGGAAAAGAAAATAGTCTAGAAGGAGAAGAATGTTAAGATCCTACATGTCATGCAAATGGAGAACTGATGTTGTACTCGCTTTAAAATTATGGTATAACATATTCATTGTATTCTACATGAGGATCCCTGGCCATTATAATCACCTTATCTGAATCTTTTGCATTTTTTCTATGAAAATATCTAAAGGAACTGGTACATAATAAAGGAATGGGGAAATGGTACCCTATTCTCTTCAGAAATTGACCTAGTTCTCGTTTGCATGTTGTCTTAAAATTTTGGAGGCTTTATAATGCTGGATTCTTAAAGTAATAATGTGAACAGCTGAACATTCCTCGAGATTGGTCATTTTGAGCATTTTATTTTTATAAATTTCCATCTTTCTGTTTAAATAATTTTTTTTAATTGCACTGGATATGACGTCATGATATCTCATCTTTCTCAAAAACTGTGCATAGTATAGATTTGATTTCTGGACAGAATTTATGAGCACAGAGAGAAGATTTCTCTCTGTGTTGGTCCGGTAGCACATGAGCACTTTGTGTGACCGAAAGTTTCAATTCTTACATGAAAACTTTTATTTATGTGTTTCAAGGATGCTGATAAAATATATTTTTCCACTTTTTACAAGTAGGAAAATATATAGTTTATTCTTTATATTAAATTAATTAATGACTCAAATTTTTTCAAAGGTATAAAAGTTGGTATAGCATATTAGAGTCAAATTTTAGTTTAAAAAGCTAGTACTATTATTATAATTATTCTGTTCATAGAAGTATTATAAGAATGCCGCCAGTTTTCATGCTGTCTCAGAAAAGTCTAGAAGATTTAGCAACACATAAAAATTTTTTATTTTACACCAAAACTCTAGTTTATGGTAGAAAGGAGCAGATGAAGAGTACAAAAAATCAACACTTGCAGTGAACATTAGCATACAAGCAGAAAATCACTATTAAAAAACAGGAAAAGTGCAAAGTACTGACACAGGAGGAGACTGCAAGGAGAGATTTCATCCAGCCACTGTCTCTAGATTCGGCTATTGACTCTTATCTGTATGTTCTGCATTTTCAAAGCTCTCTGACAGAGCATCGAATTTTCGAGAGATAACGATGGAACCCGAAACATAATGGAAATACAGCCAAATTCTCGATTATTCCTTCATTTTTGTCCTCATTTTGACATCAAATTACCGAATGGCCGCTAAGTCTTACGCTGAGTCTCGCGGTCATTGACTTAGCATCCATTCAAAAATATTAATATATCTATAAAGCTATCATCCTATTTAAAAGACTTACTGCGCAGGAAAGCAACATTGCAAATTTGTAACAATATATTGAAATCAATGTGGATTTTCTTTGAATCGTGTTCTAATAACAATTTTATACATCTTTATAAAAATTTTTTATCCTTTCCTGTATAAAAATTTTAAACTTTGAGCAAGGAAAGGAATGCCACTCGTGCTCACATTTTCATTATTCTGGTAATTAGAGATCGAGGGAAAGAAAAGTGACAACAAAAGTTGAGTGTCTCATTTTCCTTCCAACCCTCGCGCAGACAGACAGATTGTCACTCAGGAGCATTTTGCACTTTGTAATTTGGTCTTGTGTAGGAGAATATTGAATGTCTAGGTTTTAATTAAAGAAAATTAAATTTCATATGAATCTTAAATTTAATTACAAAATGGCTAACCAAATTTGTGTTCTCTAAATTGTTTTTAATTTATCACGTTATATGCATTTGGATATATAGATCAACAAAGATACCAGCAATCGCTTAAAGGATTTTATCTAAGTTTTACTTCATATCTACATTATCATGTATACTAAATTTCATTTATCGAGAGATATTTGCATTTTTCTTGTATATTTAATACACAAAGAGAAAATATTGTATATCATCAGAAACTCTGAGTTTAATATTTTCCAAATCTCTACAATTCAGATTTCCCTGCAATCCGGAAAATACATTTTTGGAATCATTTCTCTATCTTTGAAAACGATAACTGAAAAACTCTTTCAGCTAGAAGGATGAAATTTCGTATGTGGATTCCGATTTGTAGACCACTGCAAAATTTTGATTGGAATATATTCGGCTGAAGTATGTCTGTCCTGAAGTTCGGCTGAAGTATGTTGAATTAGAAGTTAAAAAGATAACAAAAAGACGAAAAGTGCCAGATGGATAAAATTTGATATATATATTTAACATCTAAAGTAAATATATCAAATTTCGAACTCTATACTTTAATGAGTTAGTTATTTGCTATCCTGTACTTTCATAAATATATAAACGACATTACTCAAAAATACAAAGATTTAAATATATGAAATTTGGCTAGTGATTTTGTGACTGCAATTGTGGTTTTTCATCAAATTTTTATTTCAATCGGTTGAAAAGAAAGTGACCAAATTAGGCATTATCTGTTCCGATTTTCATATATTTACCACATCCCTGAGATAAATCTCTAATGATTACATCCTAATAGGCTTTTATTACAATTATTCACAAACTGAGTGCACTACACAAGTTTTTTTTAATTATAGAATATACGCAAAAATCTCAATTGAGTTATCAATTTCACATGAAATCAAAATAATAAACTTCTTTTTGGTGGATATCTTTCAGTATTAAACACGAATTTATAAATTTTCTACGAGTATATATCAAATTATATTCATCAGACTCAAATCGATTTTGAGCTAACTAATTCAAGGACAGATAGACACAGCGGCATATCCATATCATGGTGCTTTTCACACTCAGAGAGGTAGGAAGTTTGCAAATTCATAGGAATCTCTAAGCTAAAGTTTTGGTGATTATAGTTCTATTTATATATTCTATAGATGAAAAAAAGAAAAGAAAAAATGAAAAGAAAGAAAAAGAAAGTAATGTAAAAATTTTAAAATGTTAAGCTTATTATTAAAGGTCACAATATATTTTCAATTTGAATCGAATGATAATGTTTTTTTTTTTTCACACAAAATGTTTTCATTTCACACAAAAAATTGCCTTAAATTATTTTTTTAAACAATATATTAAATATTATTCGAAAAAAAGAACAATATTTCAATCTCAAGAATGAAATATTTAGGTAGACATCCGATATACAATTTATTCATTTTGAAATATATATATATTTCCTTTTCCCCTTCAAAAAATTACATGTTACTTCAAACAAAGTTTTTAAATTTTTTATCACGTATCCAAGTGTGCCGTAAGTCTAAAAAATAACTTCAGTTACAAATGTAATGGTATATTTCTTCTTAAAAGTAATGAAAAAATTCCTATCTTTCTTAATAAAAAGTAATTTGTTGTATCCGTTTGAAAAGAAAAACGATTTCAGCTTAGTTCATCTTATACTTTTTAGGAAGATAGGAAGAATCCGTTGTTACATACTATCACATTCTTCTATTTTTAGTTTGTGAGTCTCAGAATCAAATTGATATTTTGGAGACTGTCAACACTGTCGATTCAATGCAAGTAGCAATGTTTTCTCATAAATTTAAAAGCACAATTTAGTATAAAAATATAATGTTAGGACTTAAATTTTTAAAGCATTTTATAGATCTTTAATGTTTAAAGAATAAATAAATGTAGTTTTAAATCGGTATAGAGAGACAGATTACATAAATATATTATTTCTAGCTAAAACATTTTTTGCCAACACACGCAAAAACTTAATTTTAGAATATTGAGCGATTAAAAATATTTAAAAAAACTTCTCGCTTAAGGAAACAGTTTAAAACGTTTGTATCCTTAATTCAGTTTATAAAAAGGATTATGAATGCTTTATACTTATTTATTTTAATAATTTATTTTCTTTTTTGATTTATGATTACGAAAAAGATGTGCAACATGTGAAACTTTCAGTGGCTTTTATCCAGATGTTATTTTTTTATTTTGAAGAATTTCTTTGGCAAAAAAAAGAAAAAAAAAAAAGATTAATTTGGATTAATTTCATAATCGCTAGATTTTTATTTTCTGAAGAATTTTAATATTATTTTTATACCATTCTAGATGCTTTATTTCAAAAAGAGGGAAGATCAAATTCCTAAATTTGTAAATATATATCTTATTTAAAATGACAAAGATAATAATATAATGCTCACTAAACATTGTTTTTTTGCTTAAAAATTATTTTTAATGAAATGCGAAACTATTTTGAAGTACAAGATTGTTACGGGTTACTGCATCTTTAGCGAAAGTGTTATATTACATCATTAGCATTACAATAGCAAGTATTAAAAAGTACATCGTTAGTAATTTTCTATTTTTAAATACTATACCTGTTTACCTGTTATGTTACTATACCTGTTATTTTATCTGTTCTGATCATTAATTGTAATAATTATTTTGTTAATTTGTCTCCGAACAGATTTTTTTAATATGAATGGATTTGTTGAAAATTTGATAGAAATCAAAAAATTTGAAATAAAATACAACTTACTAAATTTCATCCGCTTTGCTCAAAGCGTGTTGCAGCTATTTTAGTTGCATAATTCCAGAAAGACATAGGAAGGTTTGAATATGGAAATTTTTTGTAATTAATATTACATTTTTGTCGCCTTTTTCATTATTTTGAGGTTGAATTTTTTGATGATTACAATGGTTTCTGTACACACCACATACAATAAAGTAAAGCTACAATTCATTTTACAGAAAGTTACTTTGTAGCACCTCTTTTTCCCCTGAGCAGAGAGCGCCCCCTTGTCTCGTTTTACAGAAAAGAAGCAGTTAGATGGCAGACCGGCATCCTGAGGTCGACTTTTTTTTCCATGCGCAACCCTTGCGTTAACGCCGAAGGCTTTCGGCTGGTAACTGTGGAATCCCTCCACCATACTGTTCTTTAACCTAATATTATATGTGTGTCTGTAATAATCAATGTTTGTAAATTTTGTAGTGTAGCTATGTTTGGGGAAATTAAAAATATTGTATTTAAAACCGGGCAGTTCTTTAGAAAATCACAATACATCCACTATAACTTGAATTTATATTAGACAAACAGAACTTTAGAATTTTTATTCATCGTTTCATGAAAATATTTACATGAAAATATTTGATATTACTTCTGAATTCATGTCTTCAGTTACTAATATTTAATATATGGCCATGCTTGATACCCATTTTATAAAACAAATAGGAGAAATGTCATCTTGAGTTATAATAAATGCTTTCATTCATTTACCTTAGTTCTCTGAAATGAGTGGCTATTAAAGATTTTCAATACAAATTGTTTTATAACCACATACGTTGCATAAAAGAAATGAAAGTACTTTATATTGTGCGTGCATTTTAATCAGTCTCATTAATTTTATAATTCATGTAAATTCTGTTTAATAATTAGACTTGATATAAATAGTTATAATAATATCAAAATTATTCATTTAAATATTAAATTTCTGTTTGCCCCATCCGAAATTTTTATACTTCATTGTTGTCAAATAGTAAATTGTTAACATAGTAATGAAAATGATTCTGTTTCAATTGTTATCGCACATAAAATATTTAACAACCATATTGTTAATTATGTTCAACAACAATATAACTGTTTAAATTTTTAACGAAGTTACAAAAACAATGTAATAGAAGAAACAAGGAATTATTCTGCTGCTTTCTGTTAAAATTCATTTATTATTTTGCATCTGACAATTGAATGTTTCATTTGCTGAGCGGTGCTTACTGCGACTTTTGACCTTTCCAATAAGGCTGCGGCCATCATTCATTTATTGTTATAGAGAAGATAGGGGAAATGATAACATATTTCATATTTCCTTATTTACTATCACTTACATCCCCCCGGAGGGCACCTCGGAATGAGGATGAGATGCTTCCGGCATGGTGGTTGGATCTCGCCACCCTGGAGGCTACACTAATAGGTGGGGGATCTGACTCCTCCCATTGCCCATTGATGAAAGGAGTATATATATATATATATAAAGAAGTATATCCGATAAAGAAGTCCGATCTTTCAGTTCTTATGGTTTAAATCCGTATGTTTTCGTGGCGGGTCGGAGAGCCAGATGGCTGACATACCATCACTTACAGATCTATGTTTGGATCTCGGTTTGGAAAGTGATTTTGATGCTGATATTCGAACCGATAGACATGTGCCAACAGTGGAATCCGTACCAATGGTTGACTCATATATGATATTTAAGATCTGACAGCTATTGGAGCTTCCAGCACAAGTGGCTCCCTTTAAAGTCTGGAAGATTGAGACTCCAATTGTAGAAAGTTATATGATCTAGAAAATGTGCTCTACTTTAAACTTTCTCGCTCGACTGGCTACTATTGGAGTTCCAGTTGTGGAGTTTTATGCGATCTATCAACTTTGCATGGGTTTGGACGTGCCGGCTGAATACTGATGCAGCTTAACATCACAGC
>JAPMOR010112576.1:191358-225345 GCA_026543865.1 Argiope aurantia | reverse complement strand
GCCGTCTGCTGATTGAGCGTTCCACACACCATATCACTTCCACTATCGAAACGAACCCCGGTAGAAAAATTCGTAACAATATATATATATACTAGCTTTTACCCGCGACTTCGTACACGTGGAAATAGATTGGAATTTATAGCATCAATGGTTTTATCTTTTGTTACTCTTGCGCATCCTGGAATTTTCAACGACAATTGGGGCAACAAAAATGCGTGAATTTTCTACGGCAATTGGGGTAATATAGGTATAGATTATAAATTTTTAATTTCCTTTATTCAGTTTTATTTTAATTCAAAACTACTCCAGAATGAATCCGAAAGATCGATTAATTAACAATGTTTAAGTTTAAATGTATCGAACACTACGAAAATAAACAGAATCGTTTGAAATAATAGTCAAAATCATGTTAAGTCTAATCTCATTGGCGTGGGGGGAAAAAAACCCTGAATCTTTACTCATTTGGCGATTTTTGACAGATATCTGGAGGGAAAGGCAGTTTTTAATTAATAAACAATTAACCATTCAATTAAACGGAATAAATAGTAGCCTATATCCTAATCCAGACTATAATCTATCTCTCAGCAAAATTCATCCAATTCTTTTCAGCCATTCTGGCGTGATTAACTAACAAACATCCATCCAAGCTTTCATATTTAAAATAATAGTATAGATATAAATACAATTTAATTACAAAAGCATTCAACTATCCTAAAAACAATTTATAGATATACACTGGTGTGCAAAACTTAAGCAACAGGTATGTTTTTTGCCATAACATCACGAGAAATCATCTGAGAGACATGAAATTCAGAAATGAGATACAGCATTTTGTTCTGAAAGAATGACGAAAGCATAGTTGTGCAGAAATGAATACAATGCATAGAGTATGGAATCAAACAAAAAAAGGATTTATTGAACTCATAGTATCGTTACACATGATTGCCTGTCCAAGAGGAAGAACTGCAAGCAGATATTCCTTAGTATGGGATATGCCCTCCCCTTACTGCAATGGTTGCTTCTCACCGTCTCCTCAAGCACCAGATTGTTCAACAGTTCTTGAGGTAAGAGTGCCCATTCCTCAATAGGCATCTGTTTAAGTTGACGGGTGTTCCCAGAAGGATGTAATCGTGCCGCAAGGCGTCTTCCCAAAGCATCCCACACATGTTCCATCGGATTTAAATCAGGGGAGCACGCCGACCAATCCATTCGAGTTATATCTTCACTTTCGCGTCTGTTCCGAGGTGCCATTGGATCAGACTTCGTTTTTATGGATGGGAAAAATGATTGTCAAATGATTCTTTACAAGTGGAGCGAAGAAGTTCAAAATTAAATACTTCTAAAATGACTTCTTCACTAAAATTCACTTTAAATTTTCATAAGAAATGTTAAGATTTTTAACATTCAAATGAGATTTTGTTTACAATTCAATGTGTTTCGCGATTCTATCACAGACAATACTGGTCTATGGCCGGTCCAGTCCAGACATCTTTTGTCTATACAAAGGAATGTGAACTGCACATTATAGGAAAAATGACTCCCAGATATTTTCTTACAAATTGGGAAAATAGGTCCTGAAGTGTCAGCCATTAACAATCGCTGAAAATCAAGGATCAGTCATTTCTTCAAAACTGATAATATTAATTGACATAGTGATCTCAATAAATAATGCTTTTGTTATCGAAATACGGGTTACAATTGACAGGAATTCAGAATTAGAGTATTTTGATAACATAATACGATTGATAAAATTAGCAGTGATCACGTTAAGATGCATCCTCTATATTAAATATGGCTTTGATATTCAACTGAATTTTTAATAGTGCATAGCTCCTGGAGTCAAATATTTATATTTATTTGTTATTACAGTTAGTTAACTACAAAAATAGTGCAGAAATTTTATATATTTGTATTAATAAAAAGATGTAATCTTTTTTTCCTCCCCTATTTTTATCCTGTTTGAGTTATAATTCTTATTGAGTTTTAAAATTTCTGTGCAATTGATTCACCTATTTCATCTTTTATATGCCACAAGGAAATGTCTTCATAATTTTATATTGTATCCAAATCTTATTGTCATATTCAATATGTCTCGTTTATTTCTCCACATATCTGTAGCATCATAGCTAACTCTATTTGGTTAACTGTATTTGCAAACATGTTTTTCCCGGCTTTTTGCTAATATCATCTATTAACTATTGCTAATATCATATATTATATATCTTTCAATTATTATGGCGAAGAAGCACCATAATAATTCGGCGATATTACACCTGTTGTCCTCTCATATTTTTATGAATCACACCTCAGCGCTTTTCTACAAGCTGTGCTTTCTGTAATTTCTAATTTTATGCTAATAAATACGTTATTGTTTTGAATTCGTATTTTTATTCCTGTGTTGTCCGCATCTCGTCATTATATTAGGTGCTTGTATGTGTTTTAATCAGCGACATCTGTTGGTAAACATACAAAGTATTTATTATTGAGTTTTACCAATTTACTATTACTTTATTGTTATCATTTTGAAAGTTTATTGTTATCATTTGAGTTATTCAGTGTATAAAGACCCCAATCATGGAACGCTCCAAATTTCATTTTTGACATTAATTGCTTTAAAAAAATTTGATTTGAAGAAATCTACTACCGAAGCCCACGAGACACTTTTTAGAAACTTATGGTGATGCTGTTCCGTCATATCTTAATTGTCGGCTTTGGTTTCAACGATTTCAGAGTTGTGATTTCTATCTCAATGGCAAAGAAAGGTCTGGAGGACAAAATGAATTCGAAGATAATAAGTTGCAAGATTTATTGGACGATATTGGGAAAAAGTTGGGAAAAATGATGGAAAAATATTTCGATTGATGTATATTGTACCAATTTTCACAATAGATACTTTTTAAAATGAAAAAAATAAAATAACAAAATACATGAAATCACCTAATACAAATGTTCTAGCGAGTAATTGGTATCTAGTGTCCAGATAATTATGTATGGGGAATTATGGAAGTAGGACCTCCTACCACAGATATCATTAATATATGCATTCCATGTGTCTAAAACACTTTTTAAAGATATTCATAGAGTTCTTTTTCTCCGATTTGAGTCTTTGCTTTAAATTAATATCTCATTGATTATACAAATTTGCACTGTATAAGAATGAATATTGAAATATCGTGTTTTTTTAGTTATTTTAAATGTGTTTTTCTTACTAGCCTGAATAGAATGCTACAGTTTGATGGATTTCCTAAAATGTGTAAGAAATAAGAAACAATGTGTCATACATACTCTAAGCTTTCAATTTATAAATATTATACACTGAAGTCAGAATCATCACATGTCATTTCAAGATGGCGCTACACCAATTAAAGTCATAAAAGTAAAGGCCAGTTAAAGTACAGAGGCTGTATATAATGCTATTAAATTTCTTACAGCATCACATAGCTGAAGAATTCGAAGAAAATATCTATGTTTCGAAATGATAAGGAAAATAAATGATTACAATGGTATAAAGAAGCATCTATTTAATAAAAACAACACAATTTATATTTATCTTTACTTATAATAAAGCTCAATGTGTGTGTGTGTGAATGTTGGCGCTCTACAGGCCAGACCATTCAACCTACAGCTACCAAATTTGGCACGTGTATACTTTGGAGGCCGGGCATTTGCACCTGGGGGATATTTTTCGAATTTTTAATTAGAATTTTATTTATTTAAAAATTAAGCGAAAGTTTGGCATGTTTCTGCTATAACTTCCGAAAATATTACCGCACAAAAAAGATTTTTACATGAAGTTAAAGATAAAAAATTTATCTTTTAAACGATACCAATGTTTTAATCTTAAATATAAATTTCTATTATTAATGATTTTTTAAATAAATATTTCGACAGTTTTTTTCGTACAAAATAAAAATAAAATTTCAGCTGCATGAGCACGTTTCGCATTCATGGGAAAAAATTATCTTCTTTCAAAGTGTTGCCATCACATTGATTAAAGCTCCAATTAAAAATAAATTAAATCTTTTTGGAAATGAAATCTGCAAAAATATAATTTTCGGCACGTGTTTGTAGGAAATGAAACAAATATGAAATATTATTTTTTCTAAAAAGTAAATTCAAGAAAAATTATTTTATGATCTTTTAAACTCTCTATACAGGGTGTTTATTTAGTCCCGGACCCATTTTGATGTTTAATAACTCATACAATAATGAAGATTTAAGCAAACTTATGGCATTTATTGATGGAATAACTCATATATTTTCCTTTTCAGGTTTGAATATTTTTACTTTTGTAAATATCGTCTGCGCGTGTGGTTAATTTCAGATAATTTCATTTTCCAGTCTAAATATCTGTACTTTTCTAAATATCGTCTGCTTATTAATTGCATTTTTCTCTCTTTTGTTTTTGGCAACTATTGAAATGTTATGTTTATTTTTGATGTGTTTGTTCTATGTAGTACTTTTGTATGTGATGTTTTATTCGAGCGGATATTAAGGAGAATGCATACACCACAAGAGAAAGCACAGATTTTATGGTGGTTCATAGAAACGAAATAGATAGTGCAAGCACAGAGAAATTTCAGAAGAATTTACCAAAAGATCCTCCATCCAAAAACAGCATCTTGCGGTGGTAAAAGAATTTTCTAGAAATTGGTAGTATGGCAGATAAGAAACGTTCCGGACGGCCTTGCACAAGTGATTTTGATGTTGAGCGTGTCAGAGAGACATTTTTACACAACCCTAGAATATATGTGAGATCATCGGCAACAGAATTGGATATGCGAATTTCGACGGTGTACAAGGTTATTAAGAAAAAATTAAGACTGCGTGCATACAAAGTTCAAATTGTTCGAGTTTTGGAACCGAACGATAGGCCTAGGAGGATAACCTTTGCAATAGATATGCTAAGGAGGATAGAAGACGCTGCTGATTCTCTGAAGCGCATAATGTTCTTCGATGAAGCATCCTTTCATGTTTCTGGCATTGTTAATCGCCACAATGTGCGCATATGGGGATCTGAAAACCCCCATGAATATCGTGAGGCACAAAGAGATTCCCCAAAGGTTAATGTGTGGTGCGGACTAATGCACGCCGTCTTTTTACAGATAAGACGGTCTCATCAGTCGTATACTTAGACATGTTGGAAAACTTCGTATTTCCACAACTAGGAGAGCTTCAACCACATGTCTTTTTGCAACAAAATGGTGCGCCACCTCATTGGGGTACCATCGTTTGTACTTCTTTGAATGGCCATTTTCCAGGAAGATGGATTGGGCGAGGATGTCCAATTCCTTGGCCACCCAGATCACCTGACATAACGCCGCTGGACTTTTTACTTTGGGGGTTTGTAGAAGACAACATTTTCAGGAGGAGAGTGTCGAAAATTGATGACCTAAAAGCCAGAATTACAACCGCAATAGGCTCTGTGGATGCCGACATGCTTGCCGCTACCTGGCGTGAAATTGACTATCGACTTGATATTCTCCGTGCGACGAAGGGGGCACAAGTGGAAGTTCATTGACAAGGGTCGTGAAACTTTTTGAGTTTATTTAACCATTTATGTTATTAATATTAATCTTTCTTTATTATTTTATGAGTTATTAAACATCAAAATGGTTCCGGGACTAAAGAAACACCCTGTATTATTAATCCAATAAATCAGTTTTATTTTCAGGCAAATTTTGTTTAATATGAACAGGATATCCATTCAAATCAGGGCCACACAGCTAATTTGTAAACCTTTAGTAAGACACAGATCTGCTAAAATGGTTAAAATGGAAATTGATTATATTTTATGTAACTTGATTCAATAAATGCTCTAATAAATAACGAATTTTTGATTTTACATAAAGCTTCTGCTGGGGAAATCACGATTAACAAAATGTTCGTGAAACACTAATATTTTAAATAAAAAGAGTTAATTACCAACCAACTAAATCAATCACTTAAACTGACTGATTAATGAAAATTTGCATATCACTATTCAATAAAAAAAAAAAGATAATTTTAGATTTTTCATCGATCGTTTCAAACAAATTACGCCAATCAGCGAGCAGGTTTCTCAAGATTAATTGGCCTAAGATTATGAAAATGTTGAGTTTTTCTAAATTGTTAACATTCAAAGTTTAATAAATCAGTCTTAGTTGATCGTGGGAAATAAAAACGATCATTCATTTATTTAAAATTTGGTGTGTCCAGAATATTTCTCAGAATATGATACCTTACTACATTAAATTTAGACTTCCTAATTTTTGAAATATATTGTTACAAACCTGCAATTCGGCTTCCCAGCATAGTTTGTTCCATCAACAGAAAGAAAGTTTTACAGTCATCTGAATGGGACGGAGTCCAGGTGTGCGTCGGAGGACCCAGGGCTTGGCGACAAACTTGGCGACCATTTGGCGACATGGCGACGAATTTGGCGACTTTGGCGCCAAAATAGATTATACCCGAAACTTCGAGAATTTTTCCGATCCGTCCAGTAGGAACCGAGATACGCCTCGAACGTTCCTGATTGGTTGAGAGGCTTCAAGCCCCTCCTCCCGAGACCTATAAAATGAAGTAGCCGCCGCTGCCAAAGGAACGACGGAGTAAAGTCCGAAGACGGAGCGGAGGAGTTGTAAGCGACAGAGCGGAGTAGGCGGAAACGACGGTGAGCAGCGACGGAGTCAAGCTCGTGCTGAACTGGGCTGTGCGCTATGTCTGCAGTAGATTCTGGTTGTATGCTGCTGTGTATGCTGTTGTATGCTACACGTCTCGGCTGAAGATAGTCGTCTCTATGCTGTATATAGTTATCGTTTTTGTGCTGCCCTGTGTGTCTTCGTGTAAATAAACGTCGTTGTTTTTATTCTACTTCTGCCTGCTGATTGAGCATTCTCCACACCATATCACTTCCACTATACAAACGAACCCCGGTAAAAAAATTCCGTAACAATATTTATAGCCCGGATGAAAATATTATTATTGATTTCATTTCAATCCTTTTGAAAGCAAAACTAAAAACTGAATTTTATGCTGAATCTCAGAAATTTTTGTTGATTTATTGTCTGAGATATTACATAAATTATGAAAAAATATTTTGTAGTTAACATAAGACTTAAATACCAAGCGATTCTGTTTGCAATACTCACATTCAATAATATTATTAATAAATAAATAACAATAAAGATGATAAATAAAATAAAACGCTTGGTTTTATTAAAATATATCAATATTAATTGCAATTTCATCATTTACATTTTAAATTGAAGTTGACGTTTTACCGGAAATTACAACAAATTAGCAAAATATATATAGTAAATGGAACGAAAAGATCTAAACAGTATAAGTTTGGTATGACTATCAAAATTTGAAGATTAAAAATGCTATGTTTGAGAATCCTTTAAGAGACCAGTTACTTAAAATATTTAATTGAAAATTGCATCTAGCGGTAATACTGGCCAACCGACTGGTCGCCAAAGGCGGCTAGTTGCTAATAAATAGCAGATTGTTTTCTTTAATAATAATTTTGAAATGCTTCCATTGTTGAATATATTGTGAAATCAAAATCCGTGCTGAGACACATATATTGAAGCAATATATTTTTATTCTTATCTTAATATAATAATTTCAAAATAGAAATAATAAACTTATGTAAATTCTCCAAATTGAAATCGTCTATGTATTCTTCGTTTAGTTAAATGTAGTGCAAATTAAAAGAAAATTTAATTTTTACAAACCGAGATAGTTGCTCGATATTTTATAATTACTATTCTTCAAAATACTAATAAGAAATATTTGATTAAAACAATAATTTTTGTACAAGTAAATTAAAAAAATTGCAGGAGATTTCTTAATGTATTTTCAAAATAATTAATGACTTTTAATGAAACGAGAAAAGTTGTAGATTTTAAAGAGTATTTTTTATGTTTTCTAAGCAATCTACTATTTTATTCTAAGCATTTCGAAGAAATTAGTTAAGTTCCACTCACTACTAAATTCATTTTTTCTTACTTTAGTTGGAAAAATTAATTTAAAGAATTAGAAGAAAATATTGAAATACAAAATGTTATTTTGCTTCTACAAAATGCAATTTTCCTTAATTGAAGATAATTACCACGAAATATTTGGATACTCGGTTAAAATATTTTAGATTTTATAACATTTTTAGTGAACTTTTGTTAAACTAGTCTCGACAACAAAAGGTTAATCAGGTTAATTATGTTTTAATAAACTTTATGCGGTAATTTGTTCTTTAAATTTATTTTCAACTGTAAGTTTAAGTTTCCATTTAACCATCTCCACACATTAACTTTAGCTAAATTGCTATTTTGTATAGTATCTTGTGTTTTAAATAAAGAATAAAGGAACATTGAAAATAAGCACTGTTTCAATATTTTTTCTTTTGGTTAATGTAATATATATGTAAACCATGATTTTAATAGTTTGTCAATTAATAAATGTTTAGAATTCTTGGAGAATTGTATATGAAGTTGTGTTTATCTACTAACCATCTAAAAGTCCTGCACTTATTGGATATTAGAATAACAAATTATATGTAAATATTATTTGTATGCAGAATGCGTGATATTAACGAAGAATGTGAAGCCTTCTCACGAATAAATATCGTTTAATGAATGGAGATATTTTTAGATAGGCTAGTAACATATGACGAATAATTATATCATATTTCGGTATTCCAAGTAATTACAATGCTATAGTCTTTGGTAAGGAGAAAAGTGTTTCTAAATCCATTAATTGTCTTTTATATAGTAATCTCTGCATAATATATTAAAATTTGTATACATAGCGTAAAAGACACTTGTACGAAATTAGATTTAATATTATGATCCTATAAACCGAATTTCAGTGACTGTATGGATGTGTAATTGTTTGCTATTGTTATTACCTATTGTTTCGATGAGTTTTCTCAGTTTCCTCCCCACAAAAAGGTAATGGAATGTGGGATTGGATTACTCTAAAGGGACCATAATAATTTATTAACACTTTAATAATAATTTGTTAACATTTTGATACTCTTATTACTATGATCTATACATTAGTGGTAGCTTAGGATCTGGAGACACATGGATATATGATAGACATTGTACAATTTACTATAATAAAATTCAGATAGTGTGAATAAGTACACGTTACTTAAAAGATAAATTTTTTTTTCTTCATGAAAAATCAGAAATATAATGTTTATTTATAAGAAGTTAAATATGTACTAAAATTAAGAGTATTCATTAGTAACTACACAGATACATAACCAATGCATGCAAAGTAACTTCCCTTATTTGAAACAGTAAAAACACAAGATAAGAATGTAAGGGATTCAAAATTAACTATTTTAAAAGAAGGGGAAGGATGTAAGAATAAAAGAAAGAAAGATAATATTATTTAGTTCAATAAAGTTTTTAAGATGGGTAGGATTTTTTTTTTTAATGTTTGAAAGAGAAATTCGACCGTTCCAATATTCTGAGGTACCTGAACTCGGATGATCTTAAGAATGAGAGGGTTCATAAGATCTCAAAATTCAAGTTTTTATTATAAAGAATTATTCATCCAAAATATAAACTGAAATAGAACTCAATTTCCCAGTTTAAATTTTAATAATACTGTTTAAACTGTTATTTGAGACATTTTAACAATACTATTTCAACTAGCATCTACTCACATCTATGGTCCCAAAAATTCATTTAAATGCAAGGAAAATTCATCAAGATGCTAAGGTGATTCTTAAAAAATAATCCTCCCATTTTTACGATTTATTTATCTTAATTAAGTCTAAAAATGTAAGAAAATATCATATCTCTTTCAATTTAATGTGTATAGGATTAATTTTAAAATTCTTTTCCATGAAAAATATTGAAAAATTTCAATATTTATGAAAAAGATTGATAAGAACTAAGAATTAAAAATGCGGAAACAAAGGATATCCACCTCTTGACGAATGTAAAAAAACACCCGGAGATTTAAAAAAAAATGGAATTGTAATGAATGTGAAACATGTCTTTAGTTGCAAAACGCAAGGACAAGCATTCATTTCCGACTGCGTAACTTTTACATTATTGAAAATATGTTGACAGTTAAACTGTTTTGCAAAAACAATTGGAATGCAACTGCTTCGATTCGTGAAGTTTAGCAGAAAAAGCAAAAATGATAAAATTAGTCCAGTATAGTACGAAACGAAGCATCTGGAAAATTAGGATTGTCATCTTGAAAAGAATCTAAAATCATCATTCCGCTTTTGAGAAAGTGGAAAACACCATCTGAGCTAGCAAAGGACATCTGGTATTGGTAACATAAAAGTACTCGTTTTGTATAATCATACAAAAGGAGCTCTAAAAATCATAATGTATTTTTATCCGATCTCAATTCTCCACACCAAATAGCTAGCGTTAGATTAACAGATCACAGCAACATATATTAGCAATTCGTTTTCTCAATAAAATAGTAATAATGGTAGTGTAATAATGTATGGAGCAATGAAGCTCATTTCTGTATTAATGGATCAATGAACACCGATAATTGCCTCATTTGTGCGAAGCAAAATGGCAAATAGGCATTAAATAGCCTGTCTTTCTTCATTGTTGAAAGATCTAGAGTGGGTTCGCGGCGACATCTATCCTTGGATAATTTTCTTTTGGAGAATTACTGTGGAAACTTTGTGATGGCCTGATGATACCATACTATGTACACGGTACCTTCGAACTGTGCTTGTTGTATGTTTATTCTTTTTATCTAAATTATATTTCGTTTAAGTGATGAATCATTTATACAATACGTTAGTGCTATTGATAAGTCAAAAGAAAAATTCAAATGTTTGAAGGGTTACCTTGATTATTTTAAATATTTTTCTAAAGATTTATTAATAATGATGTTGCCTCATACAAAATTATATAATTATGTTTCATTAAAAATGAAATCTTCATTTAATTTTTTTCATGTACATTTAATATATTTTGCAAAAACAATGTTCAATTTATTGTTATTTTATCCGGCAGAGAATTTTAAAAACAAAATTTTCTGTACCAATATTTAGTTATTATATTTATTTTCTTACCTCTTAATATAGCTCAGTGATTTATAAATCTTAGAATACATAATTGTAAATTTTAATTATTGATAACCGAAATGCAAAATCGAGAATAAAATTGCTAGACACATTTTAAGAGAAAATACATAATGCCAAATTTAATTTTTACTATCTTAAAATCACGTTCACTAAGCAATGTAAATCGCATGCATCGTTAAAAAAATAACATAAAAATTTGACTTTGCTCTTCCAAAAAAATTTATTTTACTGCTTGTTATTAAATCCTGTTGCTTCTGATGGCACTTGTCATATACGAGCCCCTCTGACTGAGTTTAGCAAATTTAAGCCAAAACTCGTGAGCCCCTTGTTTTTTTTTCAGTAATGCCATCTAGGGCCAAGAGTTCGACTTAGCTACTCACGCATCACAAGCCTTTATATGGATCTGACTTCATTCATGCAACCACAGAACGATTACCTTTGATTTAGTACCCCCTGTGGTATTACTCTCGACAGGGAGGACTTTGCAACCACGACATATTTATACGTACGCCAGCCGCCACCATACACAGAGAGCCTTCGGCTGGCAGGTTTGAACTCACAACCTGAGAGATGCGAATCCAATGCCCTACCACCCAGGCTATCCTCTCCTGGGCCCTAACTAAATAATAAATAATCATACTAATAAGAAAAAGCAGACGCAAGTTAAAAAAGTCAAAATTGGTAGTTTCTAGATTTGTAAAGGTTCAATGCCTCGGCAAAATAAATCTTTTTCTGTTTCATCGCAGATAAATTAGCCAAGAGGGAAGGAATCCCAGATAGTTGAAATTCTAAAATTATTCACATCAAAATCGCTAATAAAATGTATTCTATATATTATTTATAAACAAGTGCATACAGAGTAAGTGAAAAAATAATCATTTTGAAAGGTACAAATAGAGCTTCAAAGGAAAATAAGTAAATCTAGGGTATTAGAAAATTCAGCTGCCTTCCATTTACCGAATATCTGGTGTATTTTATTTCAAGTGCAGCCTTTCATTTTGTTATTGCTTCTTTTTAAGGATAGGAAAATGAATGCCAATAAATTTTACTCTTTCTAATCTTATTTGAATCCAGTTGGTATGACATTTGCAAGTCAATTTAATTTAAGAAATTGCCAAAGATCACAAAATGCCAAATAATATTAGTTTTTGAATGATCCGATTCTATTTTCTCAATCAAAATAAAGGTTATTTTTAGATATCTGCATTTTCCCTGCTATTGAGTCCTTTTATTTACCCTGAGCGCAAAATATGGTTTCTAAATTAAGATTTGAAAGTTTTACTTAAACAAGTTGCAGTCCACTGTGAATGCTTTTTTCCCTCTCTTTGTGTGCGTATAAGCTACTAGAGTGTCATTACTTGAAAAATACTGAATTAAACCCAAAATAAATGCTTTGTAGGAATTTTTCTGAAACATTAATAATCCAAATGGCACGAGTATTGTATATATAAGTATATATATATATATATATATATATATATATATATATATATACAATACATATTTTGATTGAAGTAGAATGCAGGTTCCAAACAGTGAACAGACTTGGTATTTTTAATTACATTTTATTATATTCTGAGTGGCAGGCATGATTATATACAAGAAAACGCAGCGCGGCGCACACAAAAGTAAGAAAAGGGAAAAAAGAGGACCAAACAGATGACATTACATTGATTACAGATTACAGATTACATTGATTACAGACATTACAGATTATATAACATTGGATTTTTGGCCAGGCGCCAATTCAATACACGTATGACCTTTGACACCTTTTGAAGGATAAAAGTAT
The DNA here is from genome assembly GCA_026543865.1 of Argiope aurantia. Taxonomy (NCBI): domain Eukaryota; kingdom Metazoa; phylum Arthropoda; class Arachnida; order Araneae; family Araneidae; genus Argiope; species Argiope aurantia. The sequence continues at coordinate 212,494 of JAPMOR010112576.1, read as the reverse complement.
CACTTTCATTTAATACGTAGTACTGATGGCGCATTATTTTTACAAAGGGATTAATTAAACTGAAAGTAGAATTGGATCACGAAATAAGAGAATATTTTAGAATGAAGTTACTATGGGCTAAATTAAGATAAAATCTTGGAAATTAATTAAATTGAAATTAGAATTAAAATCTCATTACATATATATATTGTCTTTAACTTTCATACATCTTTTCAAAATATTAGAATTATTGCAATTACTGTATTTCAAAAGATTATCTTCTGTTATAAGGAGAAACGGTGAATACAGATATCATTTGCTCCTAAACAAAAAACAAGAGAAAATTTCACTTCCATAATCTTTAATTTTCTCCATCAATTTCTGGAAGTCAGAGAGTTATGAGAATGAAAGAGAATGTAAGAGGGTGCAATTAATAAGATCGTTTCGATGAGTTATCACATGCATAGATTGCGCAATTTAAACGGTTAAGTCTATCAGTACTGAAAGACCTTCAACAACGCTAGATCAACGAAAGTACGGTGGGCGCCGGAGGCACCTGGATATCAATGCGAAATTTTCTAATCCTTTCGAAAGTGTCAGTAATTGAATCCCCAGGTCAAATGTTTTGTTTGTTAGAATAGTTCGCTCTGATTCATTGTATGTGTGTGTGTGACGGGGGGGGGTAGCATTCTTTTCTAAGTATTTTTATAGAATGTCTGAGAGCACATGAATGTTGAGCATGTTAAGTGACAATAACGGTATGGATACTTACGTTATTTATTAGGAAACACAATCCGAGATAGACATCAAATTCGCGGCAGAATTGGCTCAGTCTTATTGGTTTAGCATACGAATTTGCAGTCGAAGTGCAAGAGTATGAAAGGACTTAATAAAGTAGTATAGTAATTAAGATGACAAAATAGCATAAATAAATTTACATTTTGATTTATTTACATATATAAAAATACTCTGTAATTTGATTCTTTAGTCATTTACTATATATATGTGAAAAATTAAATAAATAATGCAATAGTTAAAAACGCATACAAATATAATTAAATGTTATTATCTAAAAGCCTTGAAACCATGTTTTTCTGCCTAGATATCTGAAAAGGGCGAAACCCTTTATTTATCTTAAATTTATTATTCCTGACTATTTTAATTTATCCCTACTGTTTTATCTCAAAGTCTTTTTTGTCTGTATTAGAAATGAGTGGTGCAGCCTCGAGCTGAGTGGTCTACCCCTTATCAATTTCAGACGATGCTTCCTGCCTTAACGAGAGACAAGCGAAGAAATGAATCGAATGAAGGCATTGCTTGATCTTTCTTTTTCCGTACAAACTCTTATCTTTGTTGTAACTACATGTTGTTAATTATTAGGCGGTCACCTATTTAATTATTTCGGATGCATGTTTTAGTAAGGAGCACTTTCACTGATATTTTTGTTTAGTTAATTGGCTGAATTACACTTCTTTTTAAATGTAATTTGATTTTTTCGCTTAGAAGATCTATTTGAATTACGAAAAAATGATAGAAAAAAGGAATATATGATAGCAACGACAAAATATAGTATACTATATACATATGTTTTTACAATTGTATATAGGTTTTTTAAATTGTAAAAAAAATAATAGGACTTCTGCAGTTTATTTCACATTAAACTGTAAAACACAAATGGTTAAAATTTAAAAAAAAATCCAACACAATTAAGTTGTATGGTTTGTATGGTAGAGATAGTAGCAGGGCCGGCTAGAGTACATGTATTGCATAACTTCAGTGCTCTTATTATTTTTTTTCGTGAATTATTATAATCATCAAATCATATAATTTTGCATGCATTACCAAAGTATATCAACAACTTAATATAATTTCTAGTTGAATTTCAATGCAATTCGGAAGTGCATTTTGCTCCGCCTTTTAAAACGAAAAGAATTGTCAGGAGAATGATATCAATTTCTGCATCTGAGCAAACGGAGGTTTTAAAATGCAATTGTTACGCTCCTTCGTTTCGAAAAGCAGGAAAGTACTGTCCAGAAAATAAGCTTCTTTAATATTTTTAACAAATTTACATAAAAATTAATTAAGTAATTAATTTAACCCTCTAATTAATTAATTTTAACCCTTAACTGGGGAGGTGAAATTTTAGGATTTAACTGGGGAGGTGCGGTCTACGAGACCGCATTTCATTTACACTCAAATTAAATTTTCTAATGAATGTATTAGTATGAAAAATTGCCTATATATTTTGAAGATATTTTTCTTGATATCTAGATATATTTTAGAAATTTTTCAAAATATATTATCATTGAAAAAAGTAAATACGTTGGAACATACATTTTCTTCTCAAATTACATGTTACAATACATAATATTCTTGAAAAAATATAATATTTTTTACTTTTTAAATCATATTTATTTTTACAGTATATGAAGGTATATAGAAGATAATGTAATCTAAAATTCAACAATTATATGAAAAATAAAAAAATAAATTGACAATGGGTAAAATTGGTCCTTTTTTTTATCGGCTTGTGTGACTTTCATAGCACGGTTTTCTAGGGCATTTTAAACATACAGGTTAAGAACTAGTATAAAAACCAACCTATAAATTCTGCATATATATCTCTTGGTATATTAATATATTTTATAAAATTTTCAAAATACATTATCACTAGAAAAATTAATTATGTTTGAATATACATATCAGAATTAGTTGAATGTGAACTTTCATCGAAAAACTGTTCTGCGCAGTTATCCTTATCACTAAAATTACCTTCTGCTTCATTTAAAAGTGTTTGGAGCACTTCTCCATTAAAGGATCAGTAAATTGGATGATATTGGATGTCCAAGTTATAGCGCCATCTGCTAAGCCTTGTTTATCACTGGGACACTCACAGTGAGGTGCGGTCTTAGAGACCGCGCTTAAAGAAATAATTGAATTATTTTAGAAAGCATTCGCTGAAATCGGTTGAAAAAATGCGCGTATATTGAAGGTCACAAAACAGGAAAACAGGTAGTCTCTATTCTACAGGGTCAATCTATTCAATTGAGCTAAAAATAGAATAGGGGTGACCGAAAATTCAGAGCTAGTGGTCTCACAGACTGCACGTCCCCAGTTAATGGTTGAACTGATATACAAATAAATTTTAGAGAAGCGCCTTTACTTTATTCCTTTCTTTCGTGAATTTTGAAAGGTATTGTTTCAAAAATATTATACCCTTAAATTCCAGTGATGAAAGAAGAGACTTTTTTAAATGCTTTCTTTCTGCGAAATTTTTTGAACTTCAAATTTTAATATAAATGGAAAATGAAAAAAAAACTTTACTAATAGAACTATTAAGAATTTTTGTATAAAATTATGAAAACAGTATCCTACATCCCATACATGCATTTATATAATGTATCCCTACATGTCCATTTATATTATCCTGAAAGGCTCATGGTCCTGCACTATAAACCACGATTGATTAAATCTTTATAAACTGGAGTAAGGAATGCAGTAAATAGTAGAAACATCTATTTTAAAAAGTATTTTTAATTACAGCTAATTAAAAATATTATTTTTTTGTTAAAGCCTATCAACATCAAGTCAAAATTCTTTCTGTGAGTTTCATCGATTAAGTTTAAATTATTTAAAATGAATTTTAAATATCAAAATATAAATTATGCCGATAGAAGTTACTGTGCAACGATAAATAAATTACAGCACCTCCAAAGTTACAATGCACCTTTATTTATTACGAAGCTGAGATACTCACCAAAAGAAAGTGAAAATAATGATTTTTAGAACTTTTGATTATTGCAACATATTTTAAATTTTATTTATCGGAAGCGGATAAAATATCGAATAAGGATGTTTTGGGTCCTTTCCTTCTACCGGCATCAATAAATTTATGAAATTATGAAATAAAAGTTGCCACTTTAAATTAAGTAATTCCAAATTTACGATATAAGCATATTGCTAAAAATGTTGAAATATAAGCTTTGAATGTTTTGTATGCATAGAAAAATGTAAGATAAGTATTTTATTAATTGATATGCTTTTATGCAAGGAAAGTTGTAAAAACATTTGTTTAACATTGCGATCAATCTTCACTGAAACTAAAGTGGTTTCATGCAATTTTCCACCTAATTTAGTTAAAATTTTCAACTGGAAGTAAATATCTAGGTACAATATTAAAAAAACATGCAAAATGGTTGCTCTCTTTTGGAACACCTTGTAAGTTTAGAGATATTTATGAATTAATCATTCAAAAATTGTGTAAATTCCAGTTACTATTTGAGTTTCTCCAAACGTTTTCCAGCAGCAATTTCAAGACGCCTACTGGCATCATCTGCTTTATTCTTCAGATGCTGATTCTCTGCTGATTCAGATGATATTTATTACAGATGCTAATTCAGGTGAAATTTATTACAGATGCTAATTCAGATGAGATTTATTACGGATGCTAATACAGATTAGATCTGCTTTATACTATTGTGTTATCTAAATAAACTATCATTCCCGTTTAGTACAATAAATGATTTTAATTTGTTATTTCAGAAGTATTTCGTATAATATGGATTCCGGTAGAATAGAGATTTAAACAAAATTTTGCTGTAATCTTGTAAGTTGAAAATCTCAGCATCCATCTGCTTCAAATGAGTTCCGCATAACTTCTCTTAAAATAATTTAATATTTAAAAACCATTGCTTTTCATAATAGATTTTCATCCTTTTTAAACAGTGCTATTTAACAGCGAAACATAATTTGTTTTATTACTTGATGTTAATGCAACATTTAAATGTCTTATATAAATTAGCATAGTAATCATTGATGAATTAATAATTCATTATTTATATTTAGATTGCTATATTTAAATGAATGCCATAAGAAGGGGAAAATGACATAATGACCTATAAAAATGTATGCAACACATTGAATGAAAAAATTTCTATTTCCTTTAAGAAATAAAAGAGAAAGAAAATAAAAACTTTTGATTTCATACATTCCAGAAATTCTACTTCTTTTAAAATATGTTTTACAAAGAAAACAATAAGAAAAAAATCCCTTTTTGTTTCATTTCTAAGCTGAATATATTGGACTTCAATGTTTTCATGTAACCATTTTTAATCATTCTAAAATGAATAGATTCAAATTGACAAGAATTGGAAATCGGTTTCAAAGGAATGAATCTATGTCGAAAGAGTTCATTAAAAGTAATGAGACATATTTTAATTCTTTTGTTAGAAAAATGAAAAAAAGTCAAGTGAAACAGATCACCATTTTCAATTATTTTCATCTGGTCTCGAAAGTGTTGAAAAATAATATTCAACTTGAGGAAGATGCTTGGCGAAATAAAATTTTTATATCTTATTATTCAATGTATTTTAGATTACATATTAAGATGCTTTTCTTTCATAAATGTTTCCTTATTATTCTGGAAATCCTTTTTATTACTAAGTGTAATCTATTTCTTGAGTGCATATTCAAATGATTTTTAAGAAGTATTAGATTTGTAGTTACCTCATTTTATCTGAAATATATCATTGTGCAAATAATTTAAAAAGAATGCATTGCATTGAAGGATAAAATTTTATTCATTCTCTGAATAGAACTAAAGAGATCATTGAAAGAATTCATTCTTTTTCACTGTTTAAAATAATATTTCTGGGTCATACTGAATAATACTTCAGAATGAAATAAAAATGATTGATAATAAAAATGAATATTTTCACTGAAAATATAAAATACATATAAGTCTTTTTATACCAAATTTATTATTGTTCATGATAAAAATAATGGCAAAAATTACATCTTAGCTTTTGCGCCATTTAATTTCTTTCACCATTCATTTCTTTTTGCATATCTTTTTGAAAAATGCTATTTAAAAATTTTGACTTCATTTCAAATACAAGAATGAACAAGAATTCTACGAAGTTCCAGATCTAACACTTTTTCAAAACATTACCTCTTTAAACATTCAATATCCTTAATCAAAATTATTGTAACATTAAATAAAATATTGGAGACATTTATGCTTTCTCAAAATGGTAAATATATTTAAAATGTTTTAAATGTACAAATATTATTTCATTAAATATATTAAATACTAAAAGAATTTGTTTGAGAATAGAGATTTGTTCATTCAGGTGGAAAAATTATTAGTAAAAATTGTTTACTATTATAAATTTTTGCTTCTAGATTCGCATAAGATCAAATCTGAATTTATTGCTAAAACTCTTATTTTTGCAAACGCTTCCGGTGCAATCAACAATAAAGTCTATCACAAATTAATTTTAGCATTTGAAAGGCAATTTCTTGCAGAAACAATTTAGTGAACTATTGCATTTCTTTCTTATAAGGATGTCTCATAAATAAAAAGCAGAGCAATATTAATTATTTACAGCTTTTGATTTCCGCATATTATAATTCAAATAAAATATTTTTAATTTGGAATATTACTTTATGTGGCAATAACATTCTTGTAAGTACAAAATGAGGATCACAAATAAAAATCATACAAAATAAAATCTGATTGATTCTAGGTAATCAGTATTGTAATATCATTCCTCAAATATACAGAACTCCATTCTTGCATATTTAATTTTTTTAAATGTATATTTTTTTGTCTTTTGTAATTTTTTTTATCTTTTGGCGATAAAATTATTCACCAAGTAAAAAAGATGAGTGAGAAAGTGAAAAGGAAGCGACTCAGAGAGAGCTAGAGATAGATAGATATATAGATAGATAGAGATAGATAGATAGATAGATAGAGAGATATATAGAGAGAGATAGATAGAGAAAGAGAGAGAGAGAAGGGTGATTGATGATTTTGTGATCTTTTGTATTTATGTGTTATGCTTATGCATTGCCCAATTTGGTAAAATTTGCAAAATTAAAATATTGTAAGTGAAGTCAAACGAAAGCAGTCATTTCTTATCTCCGATATTATTACATTTATTTAAAAAAACCCAGAGAAACATGCGAACACTTGAAATTTGGTGCAGCAGTGAAATCGAAGACAACAGATAGCGACTACATTTCAATATTTAACATATTTAATAAATGAAACACATCTCAATATATAAAGATGCAAAAAAAAAAAAATCTTTCACTTTTTTTTCGCACCATTCTTTTACCGTTTCCTTTTGCATTCTCTTTTATCTCTTACTTGGCGACCGATTTTCTCAAAATAGTGTCGTCGTAAATCTTCTTGCTTTCATTACCTATACCGTATTTCTTTAAGATTGCAAAGTATTTTCTATGTGACAAACAAAAATATTAAATCAAAACAATACGTTAATATCAAATATTTAATGCATTTATATTGTTGACTATTTACATAATTTAATAATTTCTTTTTAGAATGAAAAGCTGTAAATGTCTAAACTGTTGGAGTTAGCATTAAGAGTAATTTTCAGTAACTTTCAACAGCATCAGTAATTTTCATAAATATACTATTTCATTATTTCAAGAACATTCTGACAGATAATAATTCATTCGGGTTTTTTTTTTCACTGCAACATTCTAGACACTATGTGCTTTATTCACGATTTTCTCATTAGAACTGTGATATTTCTTCTGTTGCTTTTATCGATTTGATAACGACTGACTCCATGAATAATTTATAATTTAGAGTACCGAAGCACTTTAGTCATTTGAGGAAAACGTGTTTTACTTTCCTGGTTTGGAATTATACATGCATGTATGTAATTTTCCAAAAAAGTCATAAAAATTATCATCGTTAGATTCAAAACCCTCAAATGTGCATGCATCTATGAATGTTAATTTGAAAAAGTTGTTCATTACTTTTGATTATAACAAAAACTAGAAGCTCCTGTTTTTTTAAAATAAATTCTAAAGCTCACAATATCATGCTTGATCAAACTTTTAAGTGAATTTTTAAAGAAAATTTTCATTTTTAATTAATTAATTAATCATTTTAAGTAATTAAAGCTAATTACATGTAAAAAGATTTAGTAGATGAACTTTAAACTTCTTTCTTGATAAAAATAATTACTTTTACAAACTTTGAGATTCTTTCTGTGAATAATATTTATGGATTTCTCACTGAATAAAAGAAACTGTGAAGATCTTTTAAGATGTAATCGTAAGAGATTATACAAATATTCTGATATATAAATTCTATTCTTTATATAATATTGATTTGAGTAATATACTTTAAAGCACATAAAATCAATTAAATATGCCCTCAAAATTGCGAAGATTTTATTTCTCTAAATATTTCACCAAGATGTAAATATTTAAAAATACAAAATTTGTTAAGTAAAATAAGTAGTTTTATTGCTCTACTTTTGTGGCGGTTTATAGTAAAAGTTTATAAAAGTAATTTTTCCTAAATTTTTCTCTTGCATTCAATCTAAACACATATAAAGATTCGTGTGTTCTGCCATCTTGAATTAAAAATGCGACGGCCAAACAGTCTCTTTGCCATAATGCTGGGACGAAATTATTCTCCAGGAGTTTGCCGGATCAGTCACTGGTGCTGGACTGGCAAACTCGTTCACTGTGACTTTTTTGAAGTACAAATCAATAAAGAAATTCTCCGTGAAGGTGTACGTACACACTAGAAGATTTTTTTAAAAATTTTAACTTTAAAACTCCAGTTTTTTTCACAGTAAGTCATTAATATATGTTTAAACTCATTTCAGTGAGAAAAACCCATATTACACTAATTATTAATTAATTAATTAATATTTAATGAGCTAATTAGCATATTTTTGAAACATGATATTTTAAATTCTAATTTGTACAGATACACAATTCTAGTTGGAAATTACACATGTTGTCAGCCTCAATCAAGTAATAGAAATATATAGTTTTTTTTAAACAATTTTTTCATCAACGATGAATAGAAAAAGCGAGATTTTTTCTGTAATTTTAACTTCTAAATAGCTATTAAAAATTTATTTCTATAAATATAATGTTGAGTGAAGCACAAAACATCCGTTATTTCATACAGATTATTCTGATATATAAATAACTGTATTTGGTTAATTTCTTGTTGAGTTATGATTGCTTGAATGAAGCAACATAGTGGAAAAATATCATTCTTCATAAAATGAGTTTTAAAAAAACCGTAACTAGATTTTTTAATGAAAGCACGTCAAGAAAAAAAATTATAACTCGAGAAAAATTTCGAATATTGACAACATGATGGCATCTTTTGAAAGCTAAAGGATCAGAGAACATTATTAAGGAATAAAAAAATATTCAATATTTTGAACGATTTTCGAAGTTTTAATTGTGTACATACACCTTAATCCACAGTGTATCGTGACATATGAGAAATGCGGTGGCTGTTGTTTGACGGCATGAGGATTGCTGGAAATCCATATGAGACAGTTGTATGCACTCACAATAGCATTAAATTGAAAGTGAGCCTCCTCCGTCCATAAACTATACGAATTCAAATACTCATCCTCTTGCATTCCCGCTAGAAAACGCAAGGAAAACCCAAAATATACAGGGTAATTTTGCGATTTCAAGTGTTGCATGAAATGCATACTATAAAGGTACAACTTCATAATTTTGGGTACAGTCATTCGCATGATAACAAATGTCAAGTGTTTCGCCATACTGAGATACCAGTTCATTCGTCATTTTTCAACGCAACCTAACATTGCGTTAATGCATATATGTTACTTACAAAAATTCAGAAAAGCTATAGCGATGCTTCATTAACCAATTGAAAGAAAGAATAAAATTTCTAAGGAAACGCATCCGAAATATGAAACTAACCTATTCATTCTTGAATAGAACAAACACATTCATTAATAATATTTATTTTTTTCTATATGCAGGCCAGAAAAAAACATCATAACGAACACTTATATTTTATTTTTAAAATGAGAAGTTATCAGTCTTAAAACTACGACTAAAATAACTTTCGGAACTATGAAATTTCTAAGAAAGGTTGAATTTAATTTATCGACTAATTAAGCAAGTGTGTTATTTTCCTAAAATTTGAAAGCCTCCTTAAATTGGGAATCCTTTAACTCATTAAGCAGTAGTTTCTAAAGTTTTTGACTTCTTTTATAATCCCAAATAAAAATATATAAATAAATAAAAAAAAATCTTCATCCAATATGGGCTTTTTCTTCTTTTCTCTTAACATTAAACAAACTATCATTTAGGAAAAAAATACATTTTTTTCTAAGATTAAAAACTTTATTTCTTAAGAAAAATCATTTTAAGTGCCTTTTACTGTTAAAATGGAAAGATTTTATTTAAATAAATTTTTCTCACTGAATTTTTTTGTTGAATTCAAATAATTCTTTGAAAAGTGATTTAAAATGTTTCTATCTCAGAGTAGTCCCTGAAATTCGATATTTAAGGATAAATTAAATTTTTCATTGAGATTTCATTTTTAAATTATGTATTCGATGAATATTAATAACAAAATTTTATTTAATATTTTTGTCTTAAATAAATTATATGCTGTTAAATTAATCGGAAACAGAGACACACATTTTAAATTTCAGTAAAATACAAAGCGAGTAAATTAAAATCTTTTGTCATTTCATGACCCCTTCCAGAGCATTCGTTCGAGGAAAAGTATTCAATTTTGTATATTTATTATTAACCTAAAAGTTATATGAACAATTACTATTAAAATGATAAAATTATGAAAATACTCAGTTGACAATATCCACCCTTTTCCCAGAAACGATATACTTATAGTTGAAAATAGTTGAAATGGCATTTTTTCTCGAAAAAATGTGAATACAATGAAAACATGGCTTGCATATATTTTGGATTCTAATTGATTTTGGTAAAAAATTCTACAGATGTTTTTCACTGAAGAAAATAAGGTAAAAATATTTTATTTGTGGAAGTTTTAAGGATAATTATTTTCACAAGAATAAGGCAGTATAACCAGGTCAAAAAGTTCTTAGACAAAAATTCAAATGTTTCTTTGTAATCTTGATAATCAGTCAGCTATCAGTTTTGAGGTTAATCAGGTCATTGGATTTTTTTTCTAGTGAACAAAATCTTTCGCATGATCCCGGAATGTATGATTTCGTATGAAAGACAGAAATTACGCAGCCTTGATTTGTGACTAATAAGATGAACAAATCAACCCAAAAAGTCAACGCTTTGGTACTTTGAATTCCCCAAAAATGGTTTTGATCAGTTACTGAATGTTGAAAACCCTTTCAGTGCAAACAACATAGCATTATCACCATATGGATACCAGTAAAAGAAATAAAGGAAAATGATTTCAGAGTAATATAGTTATATTAACGTCTCGTTTTTCAAGAAACACTAAAGGTTTTTTGGGACTACATCGTAATTTTGAACGCTGATAGACGATGCTGCCGACACATGAGATGATATTCCCTCTTTAAGATTCAGCACAACACTGACTGAATAGTGAGAGGGCATTTGGGCATGACGTATCATCTATGGAATAGGGACTCGCAACTAGAAATTTCGGAAGTGACCAGCAGTGACCTTACCAGCAGGCACAGCGGCCTATGATCTTTGGAGTAAAGAATGACTGTGATATATATATATATATATATATATAATCGGTCAGTTCGCGAATTAGCCAACGTTGCTGTAAATGCCGGCCAATGTCCGATCTTTTCTTGATTTCGGGCTTTGGCCGGCCAATTCGCGAAGTGGCTTGGGACGATTGACCGAAGTAGGCAGAAAGGAATCAAGAGCAGATTGTTTTACACACTGTTAAAAATAAAGTATTTAAAAAAGAGTACTTCTGTGTACTGTTTTTTTAAAAGTACAATTGTTTCAGAAACGAGTTCAAATATAAGTGACACCTCCGAGTTAAAAATAATCTTGTAATATATAAAAATATGATCTCTTGTTATTCTGTTCTCATATTAAAGCCATAATAGAAATTATTCAGTGAACTTATATGCTGTAACAACGTGATAGCTTGAAGATTAGATTTGCGCCCATCAAATTGAACGAATTATATCTTGAGCAAAGGCATTGCGTATCGTGTATGAATACAAAGGCAAATTGAGTATTCAGTTTTCAATTACCTTTAAGGGTGATCCTTAGTCTTTTTAAGCTCCATGGACCTAATGTTAAAGATCCCAGATCACATTGTCTCCCGAAATATTGCTTCAAAAATATGAAATTTTTTGCAAAGACAAATAACAAATATAAGGGCTAATTAAAACAAATATGAAGGAAATATAGTTTTGTTATTAATATCATTTAAAGACATTTATTTGTTGGTGAAATCTGTCGAATTTCACCTACAACATGACCTGAATTATATTTTATACATAAATGTCATTATATTTATTTACCACTAGCCACCTTTAGCGACCAGCCGGCTCGCAGTATTAATGATCGCTAAAATTTTCAATTAATGTAACTTGTTCTCTTAGTAGCTTTTTCTGCAAAATATTTTTGAGCTTCATATTTTGGTAGTTACATGATTCCGCCATACTTTTATGCAGGCCTTAAACAGTTCTTTTCATTGTACTACATTCTCTAATGTTCTATCAGTATCCATAAAAATTCTACTTTAAATTAAAGTGGAAATGTTAAACTGCAATCAGTGTAAAAGCTTTTTATATTATAACCATGTCATTTTTTAAATATGAAAATTGAAATCAGAGTCGTTTGGCAGTGAAATTATATGAGCACTGCAGAATAATTTATATAATATCTTAAAGAATTATTCAACAAAAATTTCTCTGATTCAGCGTAAAATTAATTTCTTACTTCCAAAAGATTTAAATGAGGCAAATAAAAATATTTTATTTTATTTCAGTCAGTAAATGAGCTTATGAAAAAATTACGAATTTTAAATTTTATACAGTCTTTTGGTCCCTCTGTGAAATACTCTTCAGACACTTCAACTTTTAAATAAGTAAATAAACGTCCCTATCTTCTGCAATGAATCTGGCAGATTTATGAAGTTTTTTTGCATCAGTTTTAGAACAATCAACATTTTCATTATCACAGGCCAATCACTGTCAAAATATCCTGGCTGAAGATAAGCGTACCTTCATTGAGACAGTCGGTGAAGTAGTCTAAAATCGCCAGTTTTTATAGAAGAGCGATATTGAAATTTCATAAATAAGTCAGTTTTAGTGATTGATTTAGTTGGTTTTAGTTCAACAATTTTTATTTAAAATATTGGTGTCTCAAGAATATTTTGTTAAATATGATTCAAAAGACAGAGAACCTATGTAAAAATTTAAAATTCCTGATTCATCGGAGCATTTATTGTCTAGAGTTATATTAAATAAAATTATTTAGTTCCTTTAGACCATTTTGTTAGCAAATGTATGCCCCAAATTAGTTGATAGTCGCTGATTAGAATAATTATAAGTATATTAAACCATGTTTGACTTAAATTAAATTGTTTTATTGAATTAAAAATATAAGTATTGTCAAAGCTCATTGAAAACTTTTCCTCCTTTTACTTTTCAGAAAATATCTTATTTCATTTTTTTTTCATTTTATACAGACACAAAATGCAATTTTATTTATTAAATTTGCAATAATAGTTGATTTATTTTTTAATTTAAACTTCTATCAATATGATGGCAACACGTTGATAAAAGCTTTTTTTTTTAATTTGACGTGCTCGTTATTTTTATTTTGAGCGAATTTATATTTTGAAAAATATGGTTAATATATTTCTTTAAAAATTCGTTAAAAATCTAAGAATAATTTATAAATTAAAACATTTGTATCATTAAAAAGATAATTTTTTTAGCTTTAATTTGATGCAAAAATCGATTTTGTGCTGTATTATCTTTTGGTTATAGCGACAAAACGCCGAAATTAGGCTTAGTTTTTAATTAAAATTCTAATTACAAAGATTTAAAAATCGCTCCATGGTGCCCATTCCCAACCTCCAAGGTATATATATATGCCAAATTTATAACTGTATGTCAAACGGTTTGCACTATAGAGCACCAACACACACAAACACACATTGAACTTTATTTATAAGTATAGAATATTACATCGGGCTTTGGCCATGGATTCCCGGCCACTTCGCGAAATGGCCAGCCAAAGTAGAAAATACAATATTAATTGCAAGTACTTCGGACTTTGGCCAAACTTCTTGGTCAGTTCGCGAATTGGCCAGCCAATTCGCGAACTGGCAGTACTTAGGGCTTTGGCCGTAACATATATACTCATACACGCTATATTTCTAGACGTCAAACGGAGCTTTGAGAAGATATTCCAATTTATATAATATCTGAAAATTAATGAAAGTCATATTTTCGTTAAAATCAATAATAATGCAAATAAGTATTATAATAAATTCCTTAAAAAATAATTTTTTCCTTCTATTAAAAAAAAATTACTAAGGAAAATCAACGGAGATAGACAGATATTTAAAGTATTCCATCAATTTTAAATCGTAATACCCTTCTACTCTAGTAGCTTCAATTCGAGCGGAAATGTAATAATGGATCTCGTTAATCTAAATGCGATATAAGACATTTCATTATCATGCCTATGACGCTGAAACGTCACTGAAATATTTCGACCCTGTGCCTAGATATATGCCATGTAATATATGTCTTTAAATGAGAGAAAGGTCATCAAAGTCAGTATTACGATGTGTTTAGTTTTTATATTTAATGTTTGATTAACTTTTAATGGATTTTTTATATGATTTTTATCTTTTAATGGATTTTTAGTATGATTTTCTCTTTTAATGGATGTATATTGTCTTTCATACATCCATTAAAAGGGATATATATTATTTTTAATGGATTTTGCCTTTTAATGGATTGATATTATAGGATATATCTCGTATTCCCTTTTCTGAAATTTTTTTAAAGGAATTATTGATGTTTAAGCATTTGATTGAATTTGAATTATTATAATAATTCAAATTCAATTTCATTACGCGGTAACTGAAAAATCTAAAGAAAAAAATAAATGATATTTAACTTTGGTTCTTCTCTCTGAAGTGTACATAAAAACAAAATATTAAATCATCAGAAGTATCAATATTAAATTTCAGACATTTCGTCATTAAGAAATCGAATTTTTAGTTTAGACATTAAGAATCATATATTTTAGTTATCTGCCTACGAATACGGTCAGCCATAAAGTTTTCATTCTAAAAGAATGTGACTCGGAATGTGGTCTTAAAATCAAAATTTACTTCCCATTAAGTTTCGGACAAAATCTGTTTGCGTAAAGTTTATCTGTATTTTGGTTTATTTAAATACAAGCATGATAGTTCAAACATTCAAGAAATTAAATGATTGATGTTTGGTGTATGCTTTTATTTTCAGAGTCGAAGGCCTGCATGAAATGTTTGCCACATTTTTTGTAGGTCCTTATTTTTTTCTATCCTTTAATTCGTGAATAATTTAATATAATAATTCGGAAACACTGCAAACAAAATAAATGAAATTTGGTATGTGGCCTTGATATTGAACTCATTGTTCCATTTCACATTTTGGATGTAATCGGTGAGAAGAAATACAAAGAACACATTCTGTTTTCTTCTTTTTGTCATTATATAACCAAAATATAAAACCATAATATAAAAGACTTCATAGCATGAATGCATGGGAGAAAGTAAGGTATCTCTTTCAATTCACGCATGCTTGTGGGTTTGTTGGTATAGACCTTTGACTTCAAATAACCCCATAAAAGAACTAGAATGGTATTAAATCCCACTAAGTAGGGGTCCAATTCTCAAATTTCCGAACTTTGACTACTAGACATTCATTATTTTTGAAATATTGTTCATCAATGAAAAGACATTGCTGTATCGTAAAATGCTTTATTTTTACTAACAATAAACTATCAGCTGTCAAAATTTTTTATAGGATTGCCAACACTTTATTGTGCGGATAGTAACAAATTCAAATCTTGCGTTAATTTTGGGACACCCTTTATAATAAATCTTATGATGCATTGGTAAATTCATTTTATGTCTTTTATTCTTTATTGTAAAAGTTATCTTCACTTTCTGAAAGCGAACTATGCTTACTTATTAAATGACTTAACAATGAAGATCAGTTTTAATGTAAGTACTGTAAAAATAAATATTTTGAAAATTACAATACATGATCAATGTAATAAATTGGTTATGATTAATACTATCGAATTACCATATTAACTGTAATACATACACACTTGTATATATATATCGTTTTTGAAAGATGTTTTTATTTATAAGGATAAAATCAATAATTTAGTTAGTAATGCTTTAGTTTAATCTTTATGCTGAATATTCGTTTCTATTAAAGATAAATCATTATCATCAATATACTTTAGTCGATCAATGCTTTCAGATTTTGATTGACGCGCGTGTAAATCTGTCGTGGTCACAAAGTCCTCCATCTCGAGAGCAATACCAATGAGGGTACTGGATCAGGGGTGATCGTTCTCTGATTCAGGTCTAAATTACGATCTGTGGATGAGTGAATGAAATGCAAGAATGAAGTCCGCCCCGTAAAAAGGGTTGTGACGTGTGTGTAGTTAAGTCATACTCTTGGCCCTAGTTGGCTCTACGATTAAAACAAGAGACGCGCCCCATAGGCTTAAATCGGCTGTCTTCGAACAGCGGGACTTGTCCGTGGCAAGTGTCATAAGTAACAACAACAACAGATTTTGATTATTTCGTCTTGATGTTTTAAGATTATGTATATCCAAAATTAAAATGTATGGAAATTCAGAATTTCATTCAACTCGTTGATAAATAATAATAAGAAAACTGTTTGTTAATTGTAAAATTAGAGGACAATGAAAGAATTTGCAATTAACTCAATACAAATAAATTTAAATAAAGATAAGATACTTATTATATATATTTAAAATAAGATATTTACAGTTTCTGTGTTGAATTGCATTTCTTAGAAACATAGTTCAGAGAAATGCGTTGCATGTTTCACGTGCCGTTATTTTGCTTTTAAGAAAAATTATTGCATCGAAATTTTATTGTGATAAAATTAGAAGTAACACACACTAGGGAATTTATTTAATACAAAAATGCAATACGAAATATGTAATGAATGCAATATCATACGATGTAATAAGGTCATACAAGAGTTATAATATATTCAGGATCCTATTGAGGTTGCAAATGCATGATTCCTTTCACTTTTCGATAAAATTTGGATGTTTGGAAGGAATAGAGAATATATTATTAAATTTTCATGTTGATTTTGAAGGAAGCTTATAGAATTTATGATCACTACTTTGTGAGAGAGTGAACATTCTAGTATAGTTTTAATGTCATTATTTCATTAACAATTCGTGTTATCTGATGATATTCCATAACTAATAAATTGTTTATATGAGAAAAATCGTGATGCATGATGGTAAGCAATTTTAGGAAACCAATGTTATTATCAATCTATGTTGTGGAAAATTGGAATATTTATAGAAATGAAACACATATGGAAAGCAGCTCAGTCATTTCTTGATTTGAACGATCTTTTCGGTAAGGACACAATCGGTGAAAGTCGAAGCTGAGAAAGGTATGAACTTTCAAATCTGTAGACACTCATTGGAAGATAAGCCAGGAAGAGGACAACCATCGGAGTTCGACGACCAGGCACTTTTGGCAGCGTGGCAAGAGACGAAAGATTGTTTTTTTTAATGGCACATGCCATGGACAAGCCCGCTGTTACGAAGACATCAATTTTAAGCCGGTGGGGGAGCGTCTCTTGTTTTTATAGTAGCGCCAACTAGGGCCAAGAGTACGACTTTGCTACTCACGCATTACTCATTCGGTTGCACAATCCGTTTTTACAGGAGGGCACATTCACATATCTCACAGATAGAACAACGGGAGAACAACCATGCCCAAACTGGGACTCGAACCCAGGACGACCAGATCAAGGGGAAGACGCGCTACCCCTATGCCAGGACGCCGGCCGAAAGCTTAATAACTGGAATGCTGGCCGATAACTTCAATGTGGACTATTCAACCATCGTTCGTCGTCTGAAAAAGCTTGGAAATGTGTGGAAATTGGCTGGATTGGATTCCCTCGAACTCAGCGACAACAATAAAGCTGAAGTTGTCCGAATGTTTACCGATTTGCTTCAACTAAACGAGCGGAGTCTGTTTCTGAAGGATCTTGTCTCTGTGGAGGAATCATGGCTTCTTTTCCAAAATCTCAAAAGAAAGTAAGTCTGCGTTTCGCCAGAAGTTTCACAAAAAGGAATAAGGAAGAACGTGTACTGTAAGAAGGAAATGTGGTATATTTGGTGGGTAAGAAGCAGAATCATTCATCGGAAAATCAACTTTAATAGGATTTGTTTTTGGTGGAACGATGGGTGAGCTTTAACAGTGGAGGATTTCATTCAAAAACGGCAAGCGGATTTTCAACACCTACATCAATGTCTTTCTGGCTCAACTCGACCGCTTTCACACTGCAATCGAGACGAAAATACCGCACTAAAAGAACTGTATAGTCTCCCACCACGATAATGAGGATCCACATGTTGAGAGCCGTGTTGTCGAATGCATCGCTAACAACTTGGGAACTGCTTCCACATCCATATTCTCTCACAGAAGCGCCTACCGACTGCCACATCAATCGGTCTCTAAAATACTGGCAGGCGAGCAAAGTTCATGAAGATTTCCATAAATTAGTGGTGGATGTCAAAGCATGTATTGCCTCCAAGAATTGTGAATCCTTTGCTCGTAGAATCGACCGTCTCCCAAGCAAATGGGAAGCAGTTATTGAAGTAGGTGATGACTAAGTTCCTAAGGTGACTAATCATATAAAAATGTTACTGTTGAATTTTTATATTTCCTTTTTCATAAAAATAGCTTTCAAGAAATCCTAATAATATTATTTAAATTGCCTGATAATTATGCACCAACCCAATATATATATAGTAGCGTGATCTCGGCGTAGCGGGTTTGAATTCCGGTTCGATCGTGGTTGATCGTCTTCTGTGTTCTACATGATAGGTGTGTGAATGTGGCCCCCTGTAAAAAGGGGTTGTGCAAGCAAATGTGACTCATGAAGTAGCTAAGTTGTACTCTTGGCCTTAGTTAGCGCTACTGAGAAAAAAATAGAGCCGCTCACTCGGCTTAAATCGCTACAGATAACTGCCAGCGGGCTTGTAAAGGACTATAAGTCACAACAACAAAACACACATATATACATACATACATGCATATATATATATATATATATATATATATATATATATATATATATATATATATATATATAATTTGTATAATATTAACATACACGAGATGTATGTCTCAAAGTAGAACAAGTACTAATTTTTATGTAATTATGTAGGAAATTTTATGCAAGCCCTTTAATATACCTGTAGATATCTATTACAAAATAATTATATTGTTCCCATAGTGAAAACATAACCATATGTGAAATTTTAGTTTAATAATTCAACTTATAAAATTTACTAAAATATTGAGACACAAATTTATTCTCTTTCACCGCTTTTAATGTCTCAGACTGAGGAAATAATTTTTTGTTGTGAATTTCAGGAATATTACAATTTTCACAAAACATTGTAAAAAGGAAGAAAAGATAAAATAATAACATATTAATTCTTATTGAATTAAAGAAGATCACACAATCAAGTATTTTCTAAATTTATTCAGTGAACATCTCCGTCATTAATGGAAAGTTACATTCTTCTATTAATACATGCGCACAGAGGTATATTCCTAATTTGGGACATTAATGTAATTTATTGAATTCAGTAAAATTCTGTAACATATAAGTGGGGGGAGGGATTTTATGCAGAAACCTATAAGAGAATCAAACTAGCTGAATCTCACTCTCTCTCTCTCTCTCTTTATATATATACATTGGTGTGCAAAACTTAAGCAACAATGCAAATTTGAAGCAGATAGCCATGAAACTGCAGAAAAGGAGTTCTTGCGATCAGTACAATGAACACGTAATTCAAGAGAAAGGTCATGCGTATGCAAATATCAGGAACAAAACGTCACAGCCAACGTGAGCGTACGCCAAACACGTGCGGAAGGCGCGCGCAGCTCAGTGCTAAAATAAAAGGAAGGACGGAGACGCAATTAAAGACACTCGCTGGAAGTGCATGTGACTTAATTCGTGAAATATGGTTAGCAGAAATCACCTGGACGATTTCACAAGTGGAAGAATGATCGGAAAGCTGGTGGAAGGGCGTAGTGTGACCAGTGTAGCTGAAGAGTTCGGAATCAACAAAAGTGTCGTTTCGCGCGCTTGGAAAGCCTTCCAAACCACAGGTACAGCTGTGAGAAAGGTTGGTGGTGGCCGCCATAGGAAAACAACTGCAGTGGATGACCGACATATCGTCCTGCAGGCGAAAAGAACCCGAAACCAGTCAACAAGCGCCATTGCTCAGCAGCTGTGTGCAGCAACGGGGCTACAAGTGTCGCGTTTTACTGTGTCCAGACGCCTTCACAAAGGTGGCCTATTCGCCCGCCGTCCTGAAGTCTGCATCCCTTTGACAGTTTCCCACCGGCGGCACCGTTTAGAGTGGTGCAGGGAGCACAAAAACTGGACATCTCATCAATGGAGTCGTGTCCTCTTTACAGATGAGTCGTTTTAGTGCCACAAGCGATTCGCAACGCCACTTGATTTGGAGAGAGGTCGGGACACGGTTTCATCCCAGTAACATCACGGAAAGAGACCGTTACGGTGGTCCTGGAGTTGTCGTCTGGGGAGGCATTATGATGAACGGGCGGATTGAGCACCACGTTTTCGACAGAGGTTCTGTAACTGGAGATCGCTATTGTCAGGAGGTGATCCTTCCCCACGTGCGTCTGTTCCGAGGTGCCATTGGATCAGACTTCGTTTTTATGGATGACAATGCACGGCCACACAGGACTCATGCTGTTGAGGAGCTCCTGGAAAGTGAAGATATCACTCGAATGAATTGGCCGGCGTGCTTCCCTGATTTAAATCCGATAGAACATGTGTGGGATGCTTTGGGGAGATGTCTTGCTGCACGATTACATCCTCCTTTGAACACCCGACAACTTAAACAGATGCTGATTGAGGAATGGGCACTCTTACCTCAAGAACTGTTGGACAATCTGGTGCTGAGTATGGGGAGACGGTGCGAAGCAACCATTGCAGTAAGGGGAGGGCATATCCCATACTAAGGAACATCTGCTTGCTGTTCTTCCTCTTGGACAGACAATCATGTGTAACGATACTATGAGTTCAATAAAGCCTTTTTT
>JAPMOR010112576.1:176717-190958 GCA_026543865.1 Argiope aurantia | reverse complement strand
TTTATTTATCTCTGATATTCAAGCATTTACTTTTTGTAAAAAAAAAATAGACTATTGAATGCCAGTAATGTTTATATATATATATATATATATATATATATATATATATATAAACATTACTGCACAAAAGAGAAAATTCCTAAAAATTCCATACTCCGTATAAATAGGAAATTGCCTCTGATGTAGTGCCTCTTATATTAAAAATTAATTACCATGGTTTCAAAAGAAATAATTTTGAAGACGGAATTTTCAATCTCAATTAAAGCGGTAGTTTTCTCTTTTAGTTACATTCTTTGGGAAGGAAGAATCTGATTGAGTTGAGTCTGACTGAAGTTCAGTCCCACTGTATTAATCTAGATTCGTGGATAGATTTGATTAAAACTATCCATGAAGTTGTGATTGCTATATAGATAGCTTGAAACGGTTGAAGTGATTTCTGAATTCTGAATTCTCTTTTTGGAATAGTGACTTTTGAATTGCCTTTTCATACGTGAGCGTAAATATAACTTAAAAAATAAAACAAAATATCATTTTAGTGTCATTTGTATAGAGTTACATTTTACCCGGGAAAGAAAAGATCCTCTTGTTTGCAATCGCTAAATCCTCTGTAAATTAACTTCCTAGAAGAATATTAGGAATTTGGAAAACAATATTTATATTTTTCTGCTTTTACACTAGCATTATGATTACATGCAAAATTTCAAATGTTCCTCGTGACTGAAAAAGGTAATTCTTCTGGAAAGCTTGATATAGCACATACAATTTTGAAGAAATAATTTTATTTATATTTTCGGTATTTCGCTAGCAAATTTCTTTCTAGTTATTATCATGGAATTATGTAAAAAATTATTTGGCTATGACTGTTAATATCCACAGGATAAATTTATATTTCTGAAATAAATGTTTCTATCTGAATTTGAGATTCTCCTAGCTGAATATCTCTGCAAATTTTGTATATAGAAACGTGAAACGTTTCATGTGAATAGATGAATGCCATGGAAACATTTTATGTGACATTTTTGCATTTGCATTCCATATAATCTTACTTATTTAACAAGGTATTATTAACCTTTGCGAAAGCATTTTAATGGGATTTCTTGTCTTATTTATTGAATTTTTTTATTGATATTTACAATGTAAATTAATAAAAATAATTTAATTTAAAATTTTATTCTATATGTTTAAATTTTGCATTGTACTATTAAGGTAAACATTAAGGAGATGAATGTTTGCTTCACTTTTTTGAGGCATCCTGTGTAATATTTCAAAATCGCTCAATGAAAATTAAATGTCAAAAATACTTTTCATTTCATTGTCTAATCCTTGGATAAAGTCTTATTATTTAAATTATTTCGATACATGTTATTGAACAAATGTAAACAACGACCTTATGATTAAAGTATAAATAAACAGTATTTAAAATACAGAAATTTGCTGATGCTTCTTCCCCTTATAGCACATAAGACTTGCTTCTTTCTTATTTCTTTCTTGCTTCTGCTTATTTCTTTGCATGCAATTCTTGCTAAAGTAATCTCTGTTTCTTGCAATGTCAAATACTTGCTTTATGTAAAATCCTGGAATATTTTGCTTTCTTACTGACAAAGGAAAAACCGAAGTTATCATAGAAAATACATTATATCCTAAAAGAGTTACAAATACATAGAATGGAAGATTTTTGAAGTCAACAAGTTGAAAGTCCCATTTCTAATATACTATATTTACAATTTTTTATAATGATGAAATAAACATGTGTTTTTGGTGAAATAAAGATGTTTTCAAAAAAATATTTTGAAATTGCTTTCTTTTATGTATAATGCATGTATAATCTAAAGCTAAGATTAAATTGACATATTTACGTTATTATGATACATGAGCGAATTATTATGAAAGATGGTTCTATGTTGAAGGGGAAAGTTATGTAAAAATTGATTGTTTCTGCACAATTAGGAAGATTCCTTTAAAATACTTCCTTCTTCGAAAAAAAGAGGGATTTACAAAACTGTGTACAGAAAACTACCGATATCCATTATAATTGTTTAAAAAATGGTAAATACTTTCCAAAGTATTTATTACGTCGTACTTTAAGGGTTGACTTACTTTTTACTTGACTTTGACTTTTAGCAATACTTTGAAAACGTATTTTAACGTTGTTAAATTAAAACCTTAATTGCAATTTAAGAATTTTGTGAAAAGATAAAATGCTTTTAGCCACATCCTATAAAAATAATTTGACACACACACACACACACACACACACACGCACACACACACACACACACACACACACATACACACACACACACACACACACACACATATATATATTTAATGGTAAGGAATATACTTTATAGCTAAAGTTTTCAATTGCAATTCTTCGTAATAGCACTTTATGATATAGGTGTTCAGATTATCATGGCTGTTTTATTTTTATTACTAAATGATTAAGGAATGGCCCTTTAGTGAGATGTGAAGTGGAGATGATTTTGAATTCAAATAATTCTCTATACTAAAGATAATCCTGGGGTTTCTACCTCACATGATACTCCTATATGAAGATCTTAAGGATCTTGAACGAAGCAAAAACTGATTTGAGTGATAGTTACTGTAAATTAACTTGAAATTATTAGAACAACAGTGAATGAAGTGAACAACAATAAAAATATTGAAAATGAAGTAAAAGGACGATGAAATTTTAAGATTCTTCAACAAATATTGTATGCATTTTAGTATTAATATTAAGTCATTTATAAATTTTTTTAAAGCTATCTTAACGTAGATTTAAATTAGAAGCATATTATTATGATAGAGAATAAATTTAATCAAATCATTAGAAAATAGGATCATGGGAAGAAGCTCATGGGTTCTTATCAGGCTTACTTAATAACCAGAATTATTCTGAAAACGATGCGAGCTTTTATAAACAAATGAATCGTCGTTGTTGGATTGATTTTTTTTCCTGGTTTGTCCAAGTAACACAAATATAGTTGAAGCTTATCTTGAAAAACCAACATAAATGGTACCAGAAACTATAGAAACTAAATACGCACAGACTAACCTTCTATATATTCCAAAACACTTTGACAACATATGATGTAGCACTTCTCTTTAATGCGTCTATGCCTAGTCACATTAAACAAATATCCACGAGAGATGTATAAAAGAAATACAAATTTATTTTTAATAACAAAATATTTTTTGATCTATGGCGTATCTAAAACTGTGATATGGAATTGTGCTTGAAAAGGGACGTTTACTATTTTTTTAGAAAAACAAATTCATGAATCTAATTTACATTCTTAGTTCTGTTTGAGGCTTTTTGTTTCAAAACATGAGATAACATTATGCGTTTTAGTTTCCCAGATAAATTGGATATTTGAGATGTATTTTATAGAAAAGTAATTTAAATCTGAATTGACACTTACATTTTAAAGTAACAAATTATTTAATCTTTCTTAGCTCCTTTCGTATTAAAAATAAAAATGTCTAAGTAAACATTTTCGTTGTAAAAAAATCAATGTTATTAAATTGAGTTCATTATGTTTCATTTCAGAAATCTGCTCAATCTAGCTCAATACAATTCTTTGCTGAAATTTGAATCTTGAAAACTGCACTCATTATATTATAAGTATTAATTTTAGATGAAGAATCTTTGTAAATCTTCTGTTCAAAACAGCAATCAGTAATCAAAACAAACAATTTGTATCATTACTAATAAAAATGAAAATAAATTGACATATAATAGTAAATTAAGTAATTTATAAAGGAATATAATTCAAAATAATAAAAATGATAAAGTAATGAAATAGCATTCACTATCAAAAAAAAGTATATACGATGTTGTTTTTTGACATTTTTATATAAAAATTCTGACTTAATTCTTGAAATAGCGCCTTGAGCTTTTGTATACTTATTAGTGTAGTGAAATTTCTAAGACATATTCAAATACTGGATTTTCTTTCGAATTCCATAAATCTTAATTCTCAGTTCTTTTTTTTTCAATTTTGTGTTTGCTTAGCCTCTATTACATACTTGCAATAAAATACTCTATTATAATATACGAATTCAGTTATAATTTTCAAATAATAAAGTTATCAAATTGTAAAAGTGTCATATCAGTGCTTAAATTCCTATTTGATAGATGATTACTAAATACTTTAACTTTAGTTCCATTTCATTAAAATAAATTTAAAAGATATTTCGAAATTAAATTTTTATATAAAAATAAATACCATTCTGAAATTATAATGTTTTGTATATAAAAGTATATGTCATTAAGATTTTCCATATAACATGATGAATTAAAAAAAAGAATAGATAGTAGTTTATAGATAAAATTAGATTCAAACATTTGATGAATATGTTTCAACATCTTGAGTGAAGCACTTTTTGTTGTATTTTTTCAGACCAGAAAGATTTACGACAAGCTTTAATGCTTGCATTTTTTTTTTAAAAATACATTTTTGTAAATCCATTTCGATCCCAATGGCTACTTTTTCGAAAGTAAGTAAAATTGAATCTTGAGAAGAGAAGTGCGAAGATATTCAAGAAATGTTTTCTTGAAAGAGTAAACATTCTTTTTCAATAAATAAATAAACTGAAATATGTGTTATTTTTTCCTTTTTCTTTTAGGTCCAAATGAGAATCCTAAAACAGGGAAATACCAAAGACAATTATTCTACAGGAAAATGTTTATTTTCAATTGTTTTGAAGAGTTTAAAATATTTTTTAAAAACCTAAAATGCTTCTATTAATAAGATTTCTAAATATATAAAATGATTAATATTATTTTCCAAACTATCTTTTTTCCATAAAATAGAACATTTTATTAAAAATATGTTTTTTCTATTCTAAATAAAACCTCTTATTTAGTAATATTGATGAAACAAACCAATGTAATATGATTACCGTTTTATTAATTTCTGAATTATAGATTTCACTGAACCAGAAATAATTTTAATTACACTTTCCGTGTCAAAATAGATAAATTTAATAAAAGCCTTTTATAGGAACACTATTTAATTAGTTGCTAAAATTGGAAAATTTTATATTTAATATCTTTTATATTTAATTATATTAATCTCACTTATAGTCTCCAATCCATAATTCATTCTTAAAAAATATAGAAGAATCATAAAATTAATTTTTCCTGAAATTCTATAGAATTAAATGGTTTCGAAATTTATAATATTTATTTACTAAAAAAATATGCTATTTATTAATATGCTGAATTATATATGATAATATAATTTAATTCTTAAAATATTGGACTTTTCATGTTGCCATCAAACTACATAAGTATACAAATTTAAAATCTGTAATATACAAGAATCTGTAGTATATCTGTAGTATATTGCATATGATGTTCCATTTTTTACATGAAAATATATTTATTTATTTCGCAATTTTCTTCCACTTTTAATTCTATTAAAAAAATAATTAGCACAATCAATATCGAATTCTGCAATTGCATATTATGTCTGATAAAGCCTTATAAATTTGAAGATTATATTGAAATAAGAGATTTTTTTTATCTAAGTAGATAATCATAAAATTGTAATTTAAAGAAAATGTAAATTTTATGAAATTTTGTTTAATTTTTCAGTAGTCTCACACAAGAATTTTTCAAAAATGGAAAGAATTTACTTTAAAATAACTAACAAATGTTCATTATTATTTCTTTTTATTTCAAAAGATAGAAATTTATTTTCGTTAACAATAAGAAATAAATTACTCTTAATATTTAAGAAAAGCACACGTTATTTTATATTGATAAATTTATATTTTATTGAAAAATTTGGCATCATCTAATTTGGTACGAAAAATGCGACTTTTTATTAAGCAGTTAATATGCATTGAAAAGTTTTGAGAAATAATTACTAATGAATGTAATTTTGCTTACTCAAATTCAAAAACTTTCACACATGAAAAGAAATAAATACTATATCATTATAATTAAAGTATTACAAAATATAATTCATCTGTAGCTTCAAGATAGAGTATTCAATTGAAAATACTATATGGTAAATATAATATCAAAAATATTTTATTATTGCAAAAAGATTATTCGAGCGGCCATAATTTTTTCTGAATAATTTATAGGATGAAAGGAAGAAAGTAATTTAGGATATAATCTCCACATTTTTCATCTAAATGCAAATAAATATCTTATTCTTATAAATGAAATAATATCAAATTATTTTGCTGTCAAGTTATCAAAAGAAATGTCTATGCAAACAGATATATAAACAAAATGTTTTTCTTGTTTATTCCTTTTTATGAGTTCATCAGAAGGCTTCAGTATAAAAAGATAATAAGATCTGTAAATGTACACAATGGAAAATAAGGGTAAAAGAATAAGAGCATAGAACACTAAAAATATTTTTACATTAAAAAATAAAATACATAAAATGCATAACTACATTATTTTGAATATATATTGATTCATAAATATATATTTTATATAACTTATGATTAAAATTACATAAATACAATGTTAATAGACATAACTATACTAATTAGGTGACTTTCGTAGCAACATGGTAGTGATCAAAATAGAAATAAAATAATTTCAACTAGAGGTTGTAAAAAAATATTTTAATGGATGTTTCGATTTGAATTAAAATGATATAGTTTATATATAGTTCTCAGCATTTATTATACAATAAAATATAATCTGTGCATATGAAAAGATAGTCAAAAGAAAAAAAAGAACTTAAAAATTTATAAATGTAACTATTTTTGTGAACATAAATTTTTCCCGACATATATTATGGATTCTTGAGAACATGTTTGCTCGTTAAAGAGCAAAGAGCCTCTGAAAGTTACCACGAGAGATAATGAGTAAAATAAATTACTTCTGAAATTACAGGGGCCTTCTGCTCAATTCTTTTAGAAAACTTTTTTTTTTCTTTTGTTTAGTGAAATAAAAACTAATGAAGAAGTTAAAAAAAATAGTTAAAAAATTTTTACGGATATCGATATTGAGTACGTCGCTGGCAATACTTTGCCACTTTGCTTCTTTCATGTCTCAGATCTATATAGATATATGTTAAAAATGCGCGGTCTTTTCTTTTTTAATTATAGATTTACAAACACTTTTAAAAGTGCATAAAAATTATATGATTATGTTCAGTTCAAAATAGAAGTAAAGAAAGAAACATTTTACTTTGGAATAAAAAAAAATGTTAAATTCACGAAATTTGTTATAAAAGATTGAATGTTGTTTATCCCAAATTAGTAAATCATATAGTGATTCTTATGAAGCGAAGAAAGTAAATAAATGAACATAATTTGCAAACATATCAGGGATTATCTATAATTTTATGTTTTGAACAATAGGTAACATTTTTGAAAACATCAAAGTTTTAGTTTGGGATGTAGAATGTTTTCACCTATTTGTTGATATGTAGAACTCTCTGTCTTCATTTATCTAATTTATTAATTTACAATTTTTTTCATAATTTATTTTAACTAATTCTATTTTAATTTATTTTTTCATGCCTAAGATTTATTATATTTTAAATAAGATGCATTACCAAAATACAAAAATATTTCTTGAAAATATCACTGATTATCATATATTAAAAAGATAATTAGTTTTTTGATACTTTGAATTATACAACGATGTCACAAAATATTTCTATCCTTTGATAATGATTCATGCTTAAATATTTGAATCCATTTAAGACAGTTAGCAGAAATATTTCTTGCCTTTTGGCATCTTTCAGCACAGGGGAAAAATTCATATGTTCAATATTTTAGAATCCAAAGAGTGGCATTTGAGTGATAATTAAAAATTATATCTGATAGCATTATTGAAGAATATAGAATTTTATGCAATAATCCTCCAATTCATTCATTAAATTTTGTTTTTATTAATTTCTTTTCTTCAGACAATTAACAAAATAGATTTTGTTGAAAAAAATACTTTTAAAACATTTTTAAAAGCTACTTTAGATACAGATATTAAAGTAAATTACTTATAATAAATTACGAAGTAATTTTTACATTATGGTTTTGATTTCTAAGTTGCACATTTGCTAAAAGCACTGCTAAGATATACTAATATAAAGGTATCACCTGATAGTTTAATTTCAATACAAAATTTGCGTAACACTGCTATATTATAATTCTACGCTTCTACAAAATACATTCGCTAATACAGCTAATCAGATTTAGAATCTTGAAAATTGATATCACCGTATCGTCAACCAGACTAAGTTATCAGCCACTTTCCCGACATAGCTTTAAAAAATACTTTACATTTCTGTAATTGATAAATCATTCTATGTGAATGCACTATTAGATTGCCACTAAAATCTAAAATCTGTTGAATGGCATTTTTATTGATTGTGATACTTTATTTATAAATATTTAAAACGTTTTCAACTTTTGCAATTTTAAGTCTAGTCATCAAAAAATAATATTAAAAAATGAGTGGAAATTTCCATTTACTTTCTGTAATATTGTGGAATTATGATATTTAGGTCTTGAGTCTTTTATTTTAATTTTATACTAAATTTCAATCTTATTTATATCAGTTCAGTAACATAAAGCAAAAGAAAAAAATATATTTTAATAATTCACAATTCTGTGAATTAATCTATAAATTAAATTAATGCACTTTTAATCATTTAAGCAAAAATAATTCGCAGAAACTTTTATTTAACATCATATTTTTAAAGAAATGAATTTGGTTACACTGGAAATTTATTTTTAAACTGTAAAGTGGTATAATATAATTTGAAGGTTTTGAGAGGAAATGTTAAATTATTAAATAATTTTGAATAAAATATCTAATGGATATTTTGTTAAAATTCTTTCATAGTGATCACCTACGTAATATGCGAGGGCGTTGGATTCGCATCCCTTGGTTTGGTGGCTGACGTGCGTATAAATCTGTTGTGGTCACAAGGTCCTCCATGTCGAGAGTAATACCACTGGGGGTACTGGATCAGGTGCGATCGTTCTCTGATTCAGGTCTAAATTACGATCGTTGGATGAATGAAATGCATGAATGAAGTCAGCCCCGTAAGAAGGGTTGTGAAGTGTGTGTAGCTTCTCTTGGCCCTAGATGGCGCTACTGTAAAAAACAAGAGACCTGCCCTTGGCTTAAACCACAGTTGAATTCTTAATGTTAGTGGGCTTGTCTAGACAAGAGCCATTAGAAACAACAACGTAACATGCTGCGAAATTTGATAGTTCTAAGTCTAATGGTCTGCCTTGTAGAGTTCATCAATGATTTTTCTTTTCATAGTGAATGTTGAAATTTGCGGATAATACATACTCTTATATTATAAAACAATGCTTAAGTTTCATATAAGTGTCGATTTTAATATGATTGTGTTTACAAGAATTAATGGCTGTTTATTTGTTCAAATATTTAATAATACTTCTTAAACTATTCCATTATTGAGATATTATAATTGGCAAAGTTTCCTTATTTAAAACTATTAACATAATTGTAAAAGCTCCTGGGAAACTTAGAAACAAGTGCTTTAAGGATAACATTAAAAATCATGTAACTAAATACAAGATGGTTACCAAATAATGTTAAGAAAATATGTATATAATGTGAATTAATATGCTCATAATGTGAATATAATATGAATTGGTGTGAATTAAAGTGTTTATAATGTTTTAATGGGTTTATAATGCCAAAAAAATTCATAAAATGAAGGCTGAAAGCGCCATTGTCCTAGTTTTGTAATGTTTATTTGTAATTAACATGATGGGTATTTATTTTAGAAAATTCTTTTTGCATTTATAGATTCATTCTGGTTCTGTATTGAGTCACATATAAATTTTCATAAAAACAATTTTCAGCACTATAATCTAAGAAAACACATAATCATTTGTTGTCAGAGAAGTTTGTCTTATATTTTTACTTATTTTATATTAAATTAAAAGCTTAAAATTTTAAATCCAGGTAATGAACAAATTTATTTTGATTTTCAATTTTTTAGTACATGTAATATATTTTATATTATAATACATTAAACAAGTGTCGCCCATGTAAAGAGAGATTTTCCAAGTTGAAAGAAGTTTTTATTTTATTTTAATAAGTTAAAAGTATAATATATGTTGGCATATGTTTCAGCCGATTTCTTTTAAAGTAAATGAATTTAAATGTGAAGAAATCCATAACATTTATAATATGTCAAAAATATTTAAACGAGATGAAATGTTTATGAAATATATATTACAATATTACGATTCCCTTGTTTTGAATATGAAACCATATTCGTTCCAACTCTTAACGAAGATAGATTTCCTTTCATATTGTTTGCATATATTTAGGGTGAATGACTAGTATTATTCAAAATTTTGATTTAAATGTAATCCATACAATAACAATAAAATATAGATGAAGTTTGTCTTCATAACAAAGGATATAAATATTTTGGATTGAAATATCTAAAAGTAAGACTGTTTTTTACATTATGTACAGCAATGAATAATTTCCATAAAAATAGAATGTATTAAATATTTTACTAGAAGACGTATGGATAGATAAACTTTTATTAATGTACAATCAACAGTTTCAGAATAAGGATACAAAATATAAAGAATAATAATAAATAATAAATAATTAAAATAATTTATAAAAGCCTATAACCTAAATTATATTCAATTCTTCGATGAAATGTTTTGCGTATTTTCCTATCTTTTACCCCTCCTATGCAAAAAAAAAAAAAAAGAAAAGAAAAAGAAGAAGCTTGCTTTTCTTTTAATTAAATAAAATTTAGATTTTCTTCCTCTTAAATATGTCGATAAATTATGTCAAAAACATAGTAATTTCATTTAATAAAGAGCTTTTGTGGGTTGAAATAAAATTATAAAAAAATGTCTGATAAATGTTTTTATGAATCAACTCCTAATTAATTTATATGTGTTTTTCGTTTTCATGTTCGAGATAAAATTACAGGTTATAATTAATATTGCCCTTAATTTATTAAACTTGTGAAAAAAGGCATTTGATTATTGTTTAAGAAAAAAAATCTATATTTAATTAAGTTAATGATTAAACAGACAAATTTAAGATTATGCACGAGAATTGGTTTTTTGCACATTATTTCATTTTCTATTCATTTTTATGCTTTCTAAAGGAAAATAAATAGATAGCATCATTTTATTAACAAGGACAAATTGCTACTCCATTAAATTTATGGTTGTATGAGAATCATCTCTGCAATTGAATAACTAAAGGGGAATGCATTAAACAATCTTATTAACTCAAAAACTGCAAATTCAGTGGTTAAGTTTATGGGGAAATATCTATAAAGATTTTATCAACTAGATTCACGGTTTAAAAAAAAAGGCAATTCGAATTCTAAATATTTTATATAAATATTTAAAGATCATTAAATAAGAATAAATATATAAATATTTGAAATAAATAACAATATATCCCAGTATTGTAAATTACGGAATGAAATAAATAATCACAAATTCTAGTAGAAATGGTTATTAAATACATTTTATGAAAAACTTTCTCCAGATATTTTTTTTTAATTTTGAAAATATAAAAATGTGCATTATTTGAGTAATGGAAGTTGTATATATTGTTGTTGATTTTGTCTTAGGCTTAGAAATTGTCGATAATCTAGAAATTTGAAGTTTTTTTTGCCAATTTTCTGGCAAAATTACTTTTTTAAAGGGAAGGATACATTGGATATCACAGCAATCGATATTATTTATATGAATGAATACATTGCTGAAATTATAGACAATTAAATGGTGTTTTGTGTAACATAAATTGAATCCGAATACAAAGCTTATAAGATAATATTTACAGTTTTATCGCGAAAGAATTATACAATAGAATAAATATTATTATGATTAGAAAATAATGAAATCAGATGTCGAAAGTCATTCGATTAGAAAATTTATGAATGAATAGAAATAAACTCGATTAGAAAAAAATGCTTGATCAAATACTACATCCTAAAATACATTGAATTCATTCAGCAACTATCTTGGTAAATACTGATTTGGGAATATACATTTAAGATAAAAACATTTCTTCGAAATAAGTGCAAAGTGACAATTTTTAGCATAATGGATTTCTGGCTTTCAAAAATGTGGAAATTTATAGGATAATTAAAGATTAACAACGGGAGATAATTATTTCCCCCAATTTTCTTTTAAAGTACCTCCACGAAAAGTAAAGAAATTAAATTTCTTCAGCTCATTTAAAAGCCTTTTAATTCTACCAGTTGTTTTCTTCCAGTATTTTTACACCGGTCTGATAGGCATCAAAAATTAAAAGAAGCAGGAACCAGAAAGGTATTTTTTGTTGAAATTTAAGAGAATATAACAAAAGAAACATCAATAATTAATTTTTCAAAACCAGAGAATGTTGTATGGTGATTCTTTATCCTTTTGATACCTACTATTACCCCTCTGAGTTTGTCGGTCGAATTCGGCAACACACTGTATATATATATATATATATATATATATATATATATATATATATATATATATATATATATATATATATATATATATATAAGTAACCAATCTAAATTTAGAAATATTTGGAAAACGAAACTAAACAGTTTCGGAATCGGAACTGAAAATTCTTTCTTATTGAAACTAAAGCCAAAAAAGGAACCGGAAAAGCACCATAGTATTTAGAGAGCGCAAATGCAGCTACTTCTAAAACACAGATTAATTGAGACAAAAGTAATAAAAACTTAGTTAATAGGAAAAAATAAAAATTAAAGCAAATGAAAAGAGAATCCGGCCTGAAGACTTTTTCGAGGGTCACCCTCAGGCAGGGATTCAAAAAAAGGATTTTTTCTGTGAAGGAATGCAGACTAAACAGTGTAATAACGATTCCTCGTGACTCGAAAATCCCCTGAAATTAGGCCTAAGAGATATACCATTTTAACTGAAAGGAAAATACAAAACAATAAATTAGAAGAATGCATCCACTAATAAGCAAAATTACAATAACAAAAATAACTTAAAATAACCATATAATAACACTCAAACCAGTAATGCAGACAAAAAGGAAAGAACATACCAGCAGCAGGCAAATAAATTTTAAGTTTTCGGTTGTTTTTCCCGCTCTTAATACCTCCAAGCTAACGTATTCAAGGTAATAAAACAATTGGAGTGTCTCAGCGCCATCTGTTGAGTTATCTAATATGCAAGGAAAGGTCTATTTTGGTTTTAGGTAAAGGATTAATTCCAAATCATACCTTGTTTTATCAAAAAGTTGATATTGCGGTAGTTTCTGAGAAATTCATTGGTAGTTAAATTTTTAATGAGGTTATTTGATGCTTCAGTATAGTAATTTTTGTTATTAAATACCCTTGTGATCCTGTTAAATTGTGAAAATTTCAGAATTTTGAAAATTTCAGAGTTTATTAATGTTGTTTTCTTTAAGAAAATCCAGTATTTCTTTGTTATTAGAAATTTTAAAGTTGTCTTCATTTTTTATTTTGTACAGGAAAATTCTTAAGCATTTAAAGAAATATTTTCCCATATAGCAATTATAACTTCTAGTGCTACAAGTCACGAATCTAACTCTTAAAATAACAAAGCTTTATTATTATCATTCCAATCTAAACTCTAAAATTTTCAAAAATCTAATTTTCTTACAATTTAACAGGATCAAAAGGGTATGTAATAACAAAAATTACTATATTGAAGCATCAAATAACCTCATTAAAAATTTAACTAATAATGAATTTTTCCAGAAACAACTGCAATGTCAACTTTTTAATAAAACAAGGTATGATTTGGGATTAACCCTTTACCTAAAATAAAAATAGACCTTTCCTTGCATATTAGATAACTCAATAAATGGCGCTGAGACCCTCCAATTGTTTTTTTTTTTTACCTTGAATGCATTAGCTTGGAGGTATTAAGAGCGGGAAACACAACCGAAAACTTAAAATATCTTTGACTGCTTCTGGTATTTTCTTTACTTTTTTGTTCATTACTGGTTTGAGTGTTTTTATATGGTTAATTTATGTTATTTTTGTCATTGTATTTTTGCTTATTAGTGGATGTATTCTAGTAATTTAGTGTTTTGTATTTTCCTTTCAGTTAAAATGGTATATCTCTTAGGGGTAATTTCAGGGGATTTTCGGGTCACGAGGAATCGTTATTAGACTGATTATTCTGCATTCCTTCACAGAAAAAAAATCATTTTTTTGAATACCTGGCTGAGGGTGACCCTTGAAAACGTCTTCAGGACGGATTCTTTTTTTATTTGGTTTATTT
>JAPMOR010112576.1:136960-176317 GCA_026543865.1 Argiope aurantia | reverse complement strand
CTATTCTACAATATTCAATAAAAAATTTCCTTTTTTTTAAAACTAAGCATAAAGGATTTGAATTTAAAAAAATGCCATTGAGGTTTCAAATTCTGTTGTATAAGTGTTGTATTCGCATTTGATTTCAATTATTATGTAACATGTTTAAATTTTATTAATTATATAACAGTAAAATACAATAAATTCAAAAATTATATCGAATTGTAAGGTGGATGTAGGGCAAAGGTTAATCATAAGAAGTTATAAATGATGATTATCAATATCTTAAAGGTGCATGTTGTTTGAACTACAAAGAGATGATATCAAGCACTTTTATGAATAAATATGGGAACATCAGTCCTAATTTTATAGTTCTTCATGATGATACATAATTTATATTGATAAAATCGCAAACTTTATTATGTGTTAAATTTTGTATTTTTGTTTTGAAGTTTAGTTTGGTTAAATTAAAATCCCGTTTTTAAAGCCACGCTAATTCTATTTTCGGACGGACCAACTAATTTTAAACTGAGGTCAGATGTCGGGGATGACACCTGAGCTGGAGCTCCCCACTCTAAACTTACACAACATATCAGAGATAGGACGTTTGGCCCTGATGGATTTAACGTGTATCTGACCCGCTTATACGACGGTTCTTCGGTGGAATCGGATCTCAAGCCTGAAGCACTCCGGTTCCAAACCCTAGATCTTACTACCAGGGCACCGTGGCCTCAATTTTGCTTTCAAATGTCTAGATTACAGTACGTCTTAAGTATCTTTATTTTTATGATTCATTCTTTAAAAAATAGAAATGTTATTTTTGTACATTTATTTTCGTTTCTCATTAGTACTGTAGTTTGCAGCTAAAGAAAGTTGAAATCTTTTATGCATTATTTCATGAAATCATAAAAGGTACATAAACATTTAATGTGAATCTAAATTCATACATTTTGAATATATAGAATATCAATCTTTTGGTCTAAAACGATACGATATAAAAGTTCCTCATGTTCTTCTGAAACAATAATTTCTCTAAAATAGAATGATACATTTTATTTATGTATCGCTTTAAAGAACTCTGACAACAACAGCAAAAAAAGACACTCAATAATACACACCAAACCAAAAAATATTCTTCATAGATTCTATAGTACAAATATTATATAAAGCAAAAATACAATATTGAAAGCATGTCTGATACTAGAATAACAACGTATAATGATCCAAAGTAAAATCAGAATTCGACTGGCGTGGAACAAAACGTTAGTATATTGAGGTTTTGTATTGTGTGGGGGTTCGGTATAGTGACACAGCATTTATATTATGTACTATCTACCGTTCAATCAAGCCTCTAAGAGTATAAACATATTTTCAAGCTAGCGCAGACTTGAACTATGTCCTTTTGGAGAAATATGAAGCAGACGATGCTAGAGAAATTAATGATAAAATTTCTTTCTTACTATAAAAAGTAATGAATAATTTTACCGTCTTCAAAGATTTAGAAATTCTTTCCTATAGTGCATAGCTAAAACGCTTTATCGAAGTATATATACGATTTTATTTATTCAGAGATCGATAAAAAGTTTATGTCCTTTTGCAAAACACAGGAGAAGAATATCTTACAATCTCTATGAAAAATCAATACTATACCAAACCAATACAACCAAAACCAAAACCAGCGATAATGGTCTCCTCAAAAATTTATCTGAAGTGATCTTAATAAATAAATTTGCATAGTATTAATCCCACGAACATAGCAAATAATAAAGTTTTGACTGATAATCGTTGGTATACAATAAATACACGAGTACCAGAAAAAAAAATTCAAATTATATACTTCTTTCCAAAGTAATGAAACCTAAATTAGACTATATTAGAATTACTACCATGGTCACAAAAGCGCTTACCAAATTTCATTTATTAAGTCATTGCGATTTTGAGTTATCACGCTTACATGCTAGCGAAAATGCATATTAACAGATGATCAACCCTTTTATGGATTTGCTTCAAAAGTTAATTAAAAAAAATCTGTATTTAAGGTGGTAAAACTCTGAACCAAATTTTCTTTACCTAAT
Organism: Argiope aurantia; assembly: GCA_026543865.1. Lineage (NCBI taxonomy): Eukaryota > Metazoa > Arthropoda > Arachnida > Araneae > Araneidae > Argiope > Argiope aurantia. The sequence continues at coordinate 174,263 of JAPMOR010112576.1, read as the reverse complement.
TTGCTGTATTTTCTAATTATTGCGTATACATACTTGAAAAAGTACATACCGAAAGACGATTGGTTTCTTGATGGATTTGGTTTTAAGTTTTATATGGTCCTACATTTTAGATTCTAATATGTGTACTAAATTCGGTATTTAATGATATAGTTACCTGATTTCTCTTATACTTGGTTAGCTGAACTTACAGACTTTGTTTGAAAGAATTTTGTTTAAATTTGATAGAAATTTACAAATTGGATGTTACAATCCATATATCAAATTCAAGTCTAGTTCAAAGCATTTTAATTTTATCTTGTTCACAGGGAAACATAATTCTGGAAATGTGTTTTCGAAACTCGGGGAAGTTAAAAACATGGAGATTCATCAAAATCTGGAGGTAGAAGTTTTTGAAAATTACAGTACATTCTTTTCGTATGCTTCATATACAAGAAAATAAAAATGAACTTAGAAGCATTCCCTTGTTTAATTATATTGTTTGCTTTGTATTTTATTTCTCTCTACTTTTGCTATTAAAATATCAATGAAATCTTTGTTAAATAGATTAAAAAATTAAAATTAATCTACTTGAAAAATATAGACAAAGAAATGTAATCACAGTTGAAATTTTGATAATAAAGAATCGTTTTCAATAAATTTTAATTATTTGTAGTTTTACTAAATTGAAAAGCTTGAAATTATACAAAATCGAATTTATACATGTTTATTTGTTGTCTTTCATTTCATCAATAATTTGAGACTTATCTGAATTTCTGAATAATTTGTTTGTTATTATTTAAAACGGTTTCTACTTATGCAATTTTTAATCTAGTCACACAAAGTAAAAGGTGATTTTGCAGACGAATTATTTTAAAAGCAATGCTAACTACGAAAATCATTTCTTTTCTAATGAGCTATTAACGAGGTAATTAGAAATAGTATAGCTGAAAATAAAAAGCGATTATTTTAAATAATTCTTGAGTTCATCACGGTTATTGTCTTTGTTTTACCTAGGTATGCATTGGCTTTTTTAAAAATCACAAATCGCAATCATTAATTAATTGAAACGATTTAAATTAGGACTTTTAGTAACTAGAAATAGTAATTATGTATTTTTACATTACCTTCTACACTATGCACAAATGTATCTTTTTCGCGCTAATTACGCATATTTGCTGTTTAGAAAGTATAGTAAACCTTAATTTCTGAATTAAATAAAGTAAAGCATAATTAGTGATGTAAATACAGATTAATTGCTTGTTTGATGTTAATTAGTGATTAAAGAAAAATTATAACATTGAAGACTTCTGCGAAGAAATTTACTCTTATATTGTAACAATGAACTGCCAGCTTTATCTCAAGCCATTTTACACTACAATGGGACATTTTTTCCTCTTGTCCGTAATTATGAATGTCTATATTTTTTCCTCTTGTCGTAATTATGAAACTAAGAGAAAACTGAAGAACAATTTAAATGAAATCTACGATCGCAAATTTCAAGTTAGCATGTGAGAACATTATTATTTTCAAAGTCATTATTTGTCTTAATTAATTTAAGTCATTTACCAGTTTAAACCGGTTTGAAACATTCACGAGACTATCCTTTTCTCTCTCTCTCTCTCTATTGTCTCTATTGATATATATATATATATATATATATATATATATATATATAATGATGATTTTTTTAAATTTTCATTTTCAATTTTTCTAGCTGGCATACAAAGTTTTGGTGCTCGATCGATTTTGAGATGAAATAACAGCTATGATATCATAGTTCTATGTCAACCTTTTAAAAACGCATCTGCTTTCAAAGAATCATACGTAATAATAATGAAACACTGCTAAAAGCAGGTAAAAAAATATATACGATTAAAAGATGATGATGAAAATTACCATTAATGCTTTATTCATTACTTACGTCATTTCAAACTTCAATATTCATTGCCTACGCGATTTCGAGCTTCAAAACCCCTTAACTAAAACATCATGTTCTCACATGATAAAAATAAAGTAATTTTTTTATAACAATAGTTAAATTAAACTATGAAAGAGAGAATGTCCTCAATAAATGAGAAAGAAATTAGGAAACGTAGAAGATCATTAGTTTACATTTTAAAAATTTAAGGTAAGATTATAAGAATTGTGGATGATTTATTTTTATTGTAAATCTGCTAATACAGTTGTTAGATATTTAAATTTGCTAAAATTAGCACCTTTTTACATGAAAATGAAAATAATCATGTTTTTAATTAGGCCAGTAAGAAAAATTGTAAAATAAGAAAATATTTGAACAAACGCTGTAGCATTATTGAATTTTGAAAGCAGTATTTCCTGATTTTCTTCTTCAAATTATATAGATGTCGCATCGTATTGTAATTCAATTAACATGAAGACACATTCTCTTAACCATTGTTCATGATGTGTAGAAGCATAGTTGATATAGCACACTAGTCATACCATATACATACAGTCATACTTTCATAGATATAAAAAAAGATAAATCAAATTGATTTGTGGTATGTTTCGTGGTGAGTATCCATATTTCTCTTTCCGAACCTTTCACAAGAGCATTACTAATGCACTATAAATAAATATTTTGTTATAGTTCATCTGCTGACTGGACTGTTACGACTGCAATTCAAATAATTCATTCAGACTGATCTGTGGGAGGATTTAGTTTAGTTTATTTACATTAACACCCCGTTTTTAAATCAAATTTAGGGCTATTTTGGGACTGACCCTCTAACTTTGAACCACGGTGAGAGCCCCTAATGCTCCGATTTTGTGATGAGAATTAAGGTTTATCATTACTCAAATCTTTTTTCCGATGCACTACATTGAGTGGTTGGTTTTTCTGGAGAAATTTTCACTAGTTTCTATTTTTATTCCTTTGAAGCTTTTGACTTACAAGAAATCAAAAGATTTTATTGGTTTCAAAAATGCAATAACTGTATCATTTCAAGCTTTAAATAAGGAAAATTCAATTTTCAACAAGATACCTTTTTTTTCTTTCTGCTCTATTGTTACTTCTGAAGGTCCTTATTTACGAATATTTCATATATTATGTTTATTTTATATATATATTTTTTCTTTTTAGCATTGAAAACAAAAGCAATTAATTTGCACTCATTGCAACAATTCAAAAATTGCTTCAAATTAAATGTAGAGTATTTAAAACTCACACCACACTTTTAAATAATGATACATCTGTAACTTATTAATATTACAAGAATTGGACATTTAATAGTCATAACTTAGTTAAATAATATTTATGGCATAAACCACAATCACAGCGTTTGGTTTCCATTGTTAATTATTATTATGTCTAATATTAACCTATATCACAATAAATGGGTTAATTCATTCAATTCTAGGTGTTGTAGCTGCAAGTAAAACATAGTGCTTAAATCAGAGGTCTAAAGGTGTTCATCATGCACATTGATCTAAGAAATAATATGCATGATGTCTGTTGCTGCACGTATATTGCATATTCTGAAAGAAAGCTTCAGTATGAGAAAATCTGTATCATGATAGAGGCTTACCACTTTGCTGAAATGTAAAATTAATTTTGTTCTAAATATAAATGAACTACTATGTGCATCCGCTATACAATTGCAACAAAAAATTCAAGAGGTAGACAATTCTTTTGGTATCTGCAACCTAGTGGTACTATTGTACTGATAGTAGTACCTTAGTGGTGATACATACTTTCATATATTCTCAAGATCCTTCACTTCTAGCAACAAGTTTAACACAGCATTAGAGACTTTATTGAAGCATTATCAAAATTTGGAGCAGATATTGCAATTTAATGATTGACATTTAATTTCCATACATTTTTAATTTTCAAACGATTCAAAATATTACAGCTTCATGAAATAAATATTAAGAAGTGGTTTTTCAAAACATTTAGTGGCATACTCTCTTTTAAAGATGCCATAATTTTTCTCCCGCACAAAATGCCAAAAATGCTTTGCATGGCATTGGCCAACAGTGGTTGCACATTTTTATCATCAGAGTGAATTTAGCCTTTTTTCTGCATCTAAATATTAGCGAAAGTTGTAAAGATTAATCCCTGGCATTCTGCAATAAGTACTCAAAAAATCTCAAAATATCAAGCCCTTAGCAAATTTGGTTCCATATTTGATAGGTGCCAACACTTTAGATATTAAATATATGTATCAAGTTACATGCATCTTACTTTCTTGGTTTTGTAGTTAGCATTAATTCTTATTCCGTCAACTTGACAGACAGATTTTCTGAGAACAGAATTCTTTCAAAATTTTATAGATATATACAAATTTGGTGTAAAGACCTTATACTAAATTTCATCACTCTAGCTCAAAGCCTATTTGAGTTATCTTCGCCACAAGCAGGTAGACACACAACACACACACACACATACACACACACACACACACACACACACACACACACATATATATATATATATATATTTCTGTTTCTGCCAAATATATCTTACTCTCAAAACCTTCAAATTTCAGTCTGTACAAAAACAGCAGACGAACAATAAAATCCTAATTGCATTGGATTCCAAGAAACCTCCGAAGTACACTTTCAGGACAAACTTTGAGCTCCTGAGAGCACTTACATTCGGAATCCGGCATTAGTTGCTTTATTTGTATTATTTCCTGGTATGCAACCTACTAAAGGTATCTTTTTTTCTTGCTGAAAATCCTGAAATATTTTTCTTTGTTGCAAACAAAGAAGCCCCAAGAGTATTGTAGAAATATACATTGTATCTCAAAAGGGATACTTATATAAGCGGTGAAGATTTTTTTTTTGGGGGGGGGTTATCGGAGTAAAAATCTCTCACTTTCAAAGCATTATTTTTAAACTTCTAAGCACTAAAGAACTGAACTATTATTTTTAAAGCAATATATTCTCGATTTTATTTATAGCAACAAAATAACTAAATTTACTGCTAGAGGATTTTTGATAACAGCATATACTTATTAAAAATTATTTAAATGATGCTGTCTAAGATAGTTAGTGATGGAGTATTTTAATGATATTCTTTAAGCTTAAATGGTTTTTTCCATAGATATAAAATGCTCTTATGTAACAGGCATTAAAATTTTTTAATATCTGATTCACAAATTTGGAGAAAAATAATAAATATAAAAATAAATACCAGTTATAAAATAATAAAAAAATAATACCAGAATATTTATTATGAGTTATATATCTTGAATAAAAAATAATTTAAATTATATGTTTAGTCAAAATTGTCGTTCTTTATAATGAAAGCTTTTGTAGACGTTAAAAAAATTAAGATTGGATCATAAAAATGTGGTGACAATTTTCTTTTAAAAGCACTTTCTCTAAGAAGAGCTTAATGTATAACTGATGTACGAAACTTAACTTATCAATATCAACATTTAATGGCATATTTTATGCTTCCTTCTTTAAGTAACTGACATTTACTATCCTGGATAAGGAAATTAACCCAAAGTCCTTCATAACTTTTCAGAAAGTTTGGTTTCTTTAGATTAAAGAAATAATTTTGAAAGTGTTTGTAAGTATCTGACTTTTTGTCAAGGTTTTATGTTGTTTTCAGCTTTTTGTAAACATTTTGTGACATTTAAGCAAAGCTTATAATCAGATGTTTGCAATACCCATAAAGGGATACGAATTATCTATTAGGAGATCAATATCTTATTCTAAGGGAATCAATATCTTATCAATATCTATAAGGGGATACGATATATATTCTCGATATCTATTATTATTATTTATCCATAATAATTATTTATTCATTGATTTCTCCAAAATTTAAAATTTATTAATGATTGGAATATATTTTTTTCACTCAGCAATAAAATCTAGAACGAAATTTTTGATATATATTTGTAGCAGTTTGTATAGTGTAATTTCTTTATTTTCTTTGAATAATTTTGGATTAAAAATGTTGAATTTATTTTACTTTGAAGCAAAAATATGAACATATTTAAAGGAAAAATGGCACATAACGCATTTGATGCATTATGAAAATACACATCACCTTTCCCGTATGTCTAAATCGAAATGTTTACCTATTTCACGAGAAATATTGAGTGTAATAAACGTTCCTCCCATAGTATCTAAACATATTATTTTGAGAAAAGCGATCTTATTTTACTATTTTCTATCTTTATTTCAAAATAATAATTTTTATTCTATTTTTTTATAATTTTTTTTAAACCTGACTATTATTTTTCATTTAAGTTTATTTCTTTTATACTACAGATGAATTTATCTTTGACCCATTGACACTTCCAGTTTAAATTATTGTTTATTAACTATTATAAGAAAAGTCTATTTAGACATAATCTTTGTATAAAATTATTATTTCATTCCTGATTAATTAAATAAATATTGCTTCTAAAAATTAATTAAAGTATATATTCATTTTTCACTAATATCCAGACCATTTTATTATTTAAACGCTATTATCATATCATCTATACAACTTTCCAATCCTAATTTAAAACAAAAAAATTATATTAAAGAAATCTGTTCTAGAAGGGCTATGCGGTATCATAATCCCTGAAAAGACACAAACAAAACTTTTTAAAAACAAAACATGATTTCAAAAAATTTTGCTCCATTGCAGTTTTTCTTGTCCGAAATCAAATGCTCTTTAGATAATTTACTTCCTCAATTCGCTTTAAGTTCTTAATTAATTAATTCTTTGTTCTTTTAAACTCAGTGTTTCAAAATATGTATCTGAATTGTGTTGTTAATAATTATGGGTAATTCATGTCCTCGCCAACTATATACATTACGTGTAACTAACATTTATTTTTATGAATTCCGTCATAACTACTTTTATAATAAATTTAATCTTAATTCGCTATATTGATATCTAATGTAAAAATTCAATATTACAATAAAAATAATTTATAGATATTTAGAATCTCAATAGTTTAAACTCTCAGCAAACGCAGCAATTTAACTTCTTAATAATTTTTTATAATTTAATTAAAGACAATTTAATACTTTTTGTCATTTTTTTGATATTATAGACATATTATTCATATCTTTCTAAGTGGTAGTCAGAATAACAAATATTATATTTAACTTCTGTTAACTTTTTAATCCATATATTTGTTACGGAAATATTATCGTATGCTGTTTCTATACATATATCTGCAATTTTTATTTTAATGGTTGAAAATAGAATTTTATATATGATATTTTACGGAATTTATCAATGTAAACCTACGTTTTATTTATGGTGAATTATTTTCCAAGTAAAGAAATATTGGAAAAAATAATATGTAATAATCCGCAGTGTGCAATAATTGCCAAACATTTGCCTATCTCTATTAATTAATATATCTGGCAGATATTATTTGCAGAGATTTAAGAAACGGAAAGGGATATATGAACATAATATTACTTTGGCCGACTTCTTGGCATAGGGGTAGCGCGTCTTCCCCGTGATCTGGCCGTCTTGGGTTCAAGTCCAGGTTCGGGCATGGCTGTTCTTCTTCTGTGTTCTATCGGTAAAGTGTGTGAATGTGCTCAGCTGCAGAAAGGAGTTTTGCAAGCGAATGTGACTCAAGCAGCTAGTTTGATTTGTCCCTACTGAAAAAACAAGAAACGCTCCCTCGGCTTCAATTTCTATCAGATAACTGCCAACGGGCTTGTAAAGTGACTGAAGTCGCAGCAGCTATATTATTTCCAGCCACATATTTACATTTGAAAATATATGCCTACCTTTAATAGTGCAGGTATTAAACTATTATATTATGATTAAAATGGACATTACAACTGGCTCTCTCATCTTCTAAAATACTGCTATTTTCGAAAATCAATTTCGCTTATTGCACACAAATTAGTACTTAACATTAATAATTAATCAAGAATATTTCTTCAGAGCTTTGGCCAAATCTCTGAAACGCCACAGGAAGTTTGAATGCTTGACATTAAAAATGTTCGCAACAAACAACGTGCAAAATTTGAAACTCTCTTCTAATTTTGCACTATCTAATCTTCACGCAGAAGAAACGTGATATGTTGCTAGTTTAATTGAGAAAACATATCAGATATACTGTTATTTGTAGAAAAAGGTTGACTGAGGTTAAAGAAAAAAAAATTCAAATCTGTTATGTTATTAATGAAAGATATTGTTACCATTGAAAATTATGATTGGTCACAGGGATTGCAGTCAATGCCAAAATGAACTGAATTATGGAAATATAGTAATCGCTGCACAAATGTAACGTGACTTCTGTTGTACTGAACAAAAATCCATATCTAAACACATAGAAAATTCTAGTGATCATTAATTCACTTCTAGTGATCAATTTTGATTTATACGTGATACTATATGGATGTTTTATTAGTACCAATCAGAAGAAGAAGGATCCTGATTCATTGAAAAAGAATCATACCTTTCAGAAATGAAAAAAAAAAAAAACTTATGAGGCCTGGATCAGTGGCGATTTTAGATGATATTCTTGAAAATGTTTCAGAAGGAACAATTTGTCATGCAAGGATGAATAGAAGAGGTGACGGTATACAGTGTGAGGACAATGACGATAAAGGGAATGCAATAGACACTTGTTTCAAGCATATATATTCTACAATATTATGTGATATTAAGAATATTGGAAATATTGTATAATATTGAAAAACATTAAATAATATAATATTGCAAAATATATTGTACACGAATTTGTATTACCAGGGGGAGTGCCACAATTAACTCATGAAATAATATTGCCTCCGATCTTTAAAAAAATCATTCATTACGGTGCTGAAAATTATTCAAATGAAACATTTAATCAATGAATGTGTGATAACTCAATAGTATTTATAATTTCTTAAAAGAAAGTTAAAAAAAATCAAATATGTGTCAATAATTTTCCATCCCGTACATTATATCGCTTTTATATTTCTAATAAAAACGACTGATTAACATGATTGTTATTTGATCGGTTTTTCTAACGCGCCTATATATTTAAAAAATTATGTAATTTTCAAAAAAAAATGGATGTGTTGATTATTCAGATGTAGGGATCTCATTGATTTTACACTAATCAGCTACTAATAGTACGTTTACTTAGCTAAAATTGGTATACTGCTCTTCTATAAATTATCAGCATAAGCCAGAATATATATAACTGAATTAAATCTAACATTTTAAAGAAATTATTTCAAAAACTACAGAATAAGGGAATATAATTTCAGAATGCAGTCTCTTTACAATCAACTGTTGTTATCAAGTGCTAATATTTGCACATTCAACCGAGTTAAGTCTTAAAATAGCGATTCTTTTTCCTGCCCACCGAATTGGCATTATATATGATCCATCGCTTTTAAAGATGAATATCTTAATGTAGGAATCTAGTGAATCTATGTAAAATTTTATTCAACTCATTATACAATATGTCAATGGAATAGATAATTATTACAAGAGTAGATTTTCTCATGTCAATAAATTCTTAAGAATTAATTCAAAAAATTGGCAATATGAAGTGATATGAAGGTTATAGTGCAGTACTTAGCAAAATATTCATTGAAATGTATTGTAAAAATTAAATTAAATATCATTAATTTTCATTACATTTAGTTAGATATTATATTTCATAACCTTTACTTTAATGCATCTGGCTATACATTTTCAAATGGTTTTGACAAAATATGATTAAATAATGAAAACTTATTCCGTGTAAAAAGAAAAGATTTATTATTTCATATTCCTTTGATAAAATTTTACACAATGTAATGACTTATTAACTGTGATAAAATCATTTATAAATGAAAATAGTCATGATAACGGCTGAAAGAAGCAGAGCATTGAGTAAATGTTTTTGAATTAAAAAATAAAAGAAAATAGAGTGTATAGATAATTTTCACTATGTTAAGATATTTTTCATACAAACTTCAATAAAGTTATTTTGGATGTGTAAAACTATAACAGCAGCATGTAGTAAATAGTTAACATATAGTTAACAGATTTTGACCAAAATAAAAAGCGAGAAAAAATAATTAAATAAAAAATTATTTTCTGTTCTCTATTCCCATTCCTATTTATTTATTTAATTTTTTTTTACCGATGTATTTTAAAAGTGACAAACTATGAACATTTTACTATATTTATTATTTTAACAATGGTTGTCTATGTGATTGGGAAAGTATTTAAACGACAAAAAGTCTTTAAAAGTAACAAATGCCGTTAAAATGTTTGACTTCAAAGAGAGAAAAAAATAGATAAATGTTAAAAAAAAACAAAAACAAAAAAAGAACATTATTTCCTCTTCAGTATAATCTTTTCTTTTTTTTCAATAAATGTTAGGAGTTTTTTTTCAGTGTGCTTGTTTATTAAAAATAAAGTTTCTGCAAAGTTACCACAAGAAATAATGAGTGGAATAAATCATTTTTTCAAAATGCTGTTCCTTTTTACCGTACTTTTTTTAAAAAAAATTAAAAAAAAAATTATTTATTGAGCTGAAAACTAATGAAGAAGACATAAAAGTCAGTTAAAAAATGGGAACGGGATAGTAAAACGGGTCAGTTAAAAAATGGGATATCGATACTGGATATCTAAACTGTAGCTGTTTCCTAATGTATTTTTGTAATTCATGTTATTAACCAATACAGCTATTAAGTAAATTAATGCAGTTCATTTTTTTAAATAAAATTCTAGATTTACAAGTAAAAGTGTATATGCAATTAATAAAAATGAAAAGACCCTATATTTGTTTAATGTTTAATAGAAATATGCCGAAGAAATCTTTTGGATCTCACAATACCATTCATAAAATCCCTCTCTAAGTTATTAAATTTTGGATCCATTAAAGATCTGAATTAATTCGCCCATGGGGTTTGAACAATATGTATCTTGAAAAGTACAAATGGAATAAATAAAAGAGTTTCATAATTCATGACGCTTTCTTAAGATTTCCATCATTATCAGATTCATCGAACTTCGTTTCAGAATATAGGCTGATGATTTTTTTACTGCAGAAAACAGGAAATTATATTTTTAAAAAATTCCAGTTTTACATTTAGACTACACTGATAGAAAGTACTTGTAACCATTCAGCAATCATTATATTTAAATCTAAATTTAATGCGAAATTCTCTTGAAAGGAAATAAAAAGAATATTTAGCCTGACTCCTTTTATATTTGAGTAATTGTTTTGGCATAGATTATGTTGATGGAACGAAGAGAAAAATTACTTTTTTTATTCCGATGCTTCAAGAAAAATCAAAATTTATTTGAAATTGCATTGAAATATGTGAAAATGAAATTTTATCCAACTGAAAATAAAAGCCATTGCAGGTATGTATGCACTTATGTATATATATTCCACATTTCTTAAATAATTTCACTGATTTTAGCCAAACTTTGCATTCTTGCAAAGAACAAAGGAAAAAAAAAGAATATTGTCAATTTTTCAAGGAGCAAAAGTTATTTACACATTCCGTTAGAAACTAACTGAAACTTCATCATTTTTTGTAATAATTTTGGAGTAAATTATTTACTACAAATGATTTTATGCCGTATTTAAGTTTAAAATGATGCCCTTCCAGTGATAATAAATTATTTTTTGTGTACTATTTTGTTCAGTTTTTATTAATTCTTAAAAATTTAATACAGGCTGTTTTGAACAGCAGCTACACTTACACGCTGGATAAATCTATGACTTTTTTTTATAAAATTTCTGTTTCATATCTTTTGATTTTTTTTGTTTTTGTTCTTTAAAGTTGTAATTTAGTAATAGTTAAAAGAATTGATATATTCTTTATTTAAAAGTGAACTTTGGTATCAGGGAAATCAATTAAGCTGTGTTGTATAATAAAGGCATTGTGCATACTAAAATAATTTATATGAGATTAGTTTTTTATTAAAAAGTTCAGATATAATAATTTTTAAATTCCGAACAATGGCAGGTATATTAACAAATAAATTAATAAATTAAAATTATATTATTTAAAAGCATTGTACATTATTAAACTTTTTTTTCATTTATGGGCAATAAGTCTTTGACAATAGATTATCTATAACCAATTATCAAAATTTATTCAGATTTTCAAGTTATATGCTAAGTTAATATGTCAAGTTTCAACTACTTTTATTAAAAAATTTTTTTCAGTATATTCAATCAAAAATTCTCAATCTCTTTAATGATAATATATTCTTATATTATGACAATTTTGGAGTATTTTTATCCAAAATGTTTTTATGACTATATCTATTTCTATTTATGAATTTCAAAAATACCGCTTTATAGCATATTTTCGATTTACTGTTAAAAACTCCAAAGAGGAATTAATAATTTTTATACTGTTTTAAATGAAAACAATTAATATTTTCTAAATATATATTATAATTTTTGTATCATTTATATTATTTTCTGAAAATTCTTTTTAATTTTAACATATAATTTGAGAATGTTTTTGTCCTTTTATTATAAACCTTTATCTGGAAAACTTAAAAATAACATTCAGCGTTTTAACAACTTATATTATTTCTTATACGTTACATCTTATTTTTAAGTATAATACAATTATTGTAAAAAATGAACTGAAAAGTAAATAATCTCAAATAAGTTAGAACAATTTTTTTCCATATAAACGACATAAACATGACTTACTGAAATATATCATTAATATTACATTCGAGAAAAAATTGTTTATACAAGATGAAAGATGCTTATCTAATAATATGCCATAATCAGCTTAACTTGCTATTAATGGCTGCTTCATAGATTACTGTAGTAATGGCTGTTTCAAAATGTCGTTTAAATGTATGTGTTTCTTAATTTATCCATGTTAATTTTAATTATATTTTATTTCTTTTAATAAATATTTGTTATTTATTTTCATTTATACATATTATTCTGCTTATAACTGTTAACAGGATAAAACTGTTTGGAAGATTATGTAATAAGGAAAATAAAATCACAGCTGATAATGAGATATAGATATTGATTTAATTTAATTTCATTTTTCATTATTCAATTAAATTTATTTAGTTAAAATTCTATAAAAATATATATTCGAATCATGCTTTGACGACTCCTGTTGTATTATATTTTAAAGACTTTTCTATATTATCCTTTAAAAAAAAGAGGAATTTATTTGTATTCAATTAAGGCTATGCATGAGATTGAATAGGTATTGTTGAAGAAGAATTTTTGCTTATTTAAAAAGATCTGAAATTTATCTTGATTATTTTTGTCCTTTACCTAGAGATAATGCATTGATTTTAAATTACATATTCCTTACCTGAAGTTTGTTGGAACTATTAGAAAAAGGAATTATATTTAACATTAATACTTGTTACAATTCCAGTTATTATGGATTTTTTTTCATTAGAATATAATGATCAGTTGAATCTAAGCTACGGTTGATTATGCATACTAATTATTTAGGAATTATTGAAGTAAGGAATATTTACAAATGCGGTACTTATTATAGAAAAGATAGATTAGAGAATATACAAGAAGAAAAATATTTTAATAAAATAGTACTGATCTGCTATTTTAATATTAAAACATTTTTTGCTAATATGTAGCATTTTTAATCAGTGGAAGGTTTGGTTTGGTTATATTAACGTCCCGTTTTGAAGCAACACTAGGGCTATTTTGGGACGGAACTCGTAATTTACGAATGCAATAAAGATGATACTTGCTACAGCATTGAAACTGAATATAGAATTCAGCACATAGAATGACAAAAATAGAATATCAGACACTCTGAAAGTGACAGGTTTTGCTAGATTATTCATTTTTCTCGTTTGAGAATTATAGAAAAAGTATTATAATAACTCGAGATTATATATGACATTATGACAACTCGATAATACATATTTCGACGAATCTTCCTGTATTATACCACCCTTAGTTCGAAAAACCTATTTTTCTCATAATGTCTACACGTTCGTCTGTCTATGCAAACACAACTCAAAAATGTTTTAATCTAAATTGATGAAATTTAGCACATGGTCCTTAGAAATGAACTTATAGATTTATATCAAATATTTGAGCCAACTCTATTCAGAGGAAGTCTCTGCATCCGGCTGTTCGAATAAAATTTAACACAATAACTGAGAAAAGAAGAAAGCTAGATGTATGTAATTTGGTACATACATTTAATATCAATATTGTGGATACCTATCAAATATTGAGCTCAATCCAGCAAAGGGTTTAACGTCTAATCAGGTGTAATTTTGGAAACATCAAAAACTCAAAAGTGAAAAGATTTAAACATATCAAATTTGGTAAATGATGAATGAAAAATGACCAGTTTTTTTCGCCACATTTTGGTTTCAATCGGCTGGGAAAAAACGCGTCTAAAACACAAATTGAATTTTATAATAGAGTATATGATATTATATAGAGTGATTTTATTATAGAGTATATAGTTTTGGGAGTTTATGACTTACAAAATGTAGATTTCCAATAAGTATTTGTTTTATAGACATTTTAAAAGTAAAATGAAATAAGTGAACTCAATGGAGCTAATTGTTCTATTTGAGCTATGGGTGAGATATAATGAAAGGAATAAAATAAAAATAAAACGTAATATTTATTCTGTGAGTAAAAGTTGCAAATGAGCTATTTTTAATTTTTCATACAAAAAATATGGAAGAAGTATTATAATTATTGAAAAATTTAGAATAGGCAGTTTGACGTATCTTCAGTTATCTCTGAAACATTTCGACGAATTTGACATTTGACATAGGCAGTTTGACGTATCTTCAGTTATCTCTGAAACTTTTCGACGAATTTGACATAGGCAGTTTGACGTATCTTCAGTTATCTCTGAAACATTTCGACGAATTTGACATTTGACATAGGCAGTTTGACGTATCTTCAGTTATCTCTGAAACATTTCGACGAATTTGACATTTGACATAGACATTTTCACGAATCTTCAGGTTTCAGAGATACCTGAATTCGGAAAAAACAAATTTCTATCTGGATTGAATTTATATCTTTATCTTATTTTTTTTTTTATCAAATTAGTATTTAGAATTTATATCTGTTTTTCATCTAACGCGATAACAGAGAAAGAATTACATTCACGGTGGTCTGAATTGAGTTACTCTGATTTGAAAGTTTCCGTTTATAATTAATAATTATTTATATTTAACAGGCCATAATTACATAATTATTGAATTTCACATGCTGCATTTAAAACAATATTGGGAACATGTGTTATGAAAGATTTATAGAAACTATCCATCAGAACTCTACGGAAATTCTGTATTCTTATTATTACATGATATAGTATACATCACGTATTAACAAGATGAGTAAAGATGGTTTGCAAGGTATTTATCTTACCTGGAATACTTACAATTTTATATAAAATTTAAATAGATGTTTCTGATTAGTTGTATAAAACTAAGATTTATAAAGTATATATACATTACATATTAAAGTTAAAAAAAGAAAAAAAAAACTTATATTAATCATTTTTTCAGAAATCATTCTTCAAGGAAGAATTTCCTGCAGCCATTTAAATTCTTTTTGGCAAAGAATAACTTAATATTTTTCCTATATTTATTTCCTAGACTTATTATAAAGAAAGAAATAAGATTCGCATGCAGTTAATATGTTTCTATAAAAAATAAGAAATATATGCATTTTTGTTAATTAAATGTATGGAAATTTTATAAAATATACATTTGGAATCGGCTTCATTTAATTTCGAAATTTATTGTTTGAATTAAATACTTTCTACAACTGCTTAATTAATATTTCTTAGGAGGTAAGAAATAATATAAGCATTTCATTCGATGTGTTTTCACCATTTTCTTGTAGAAATAAGATTATTAACGAGTAATCATAATTAATTATTTAAAAATCATTTAGATTGTTTTCATATTTGAATGTACTGATTGATGAGAAGAAAACTAATTTTTAATGTAGTTAAAATATGTTAATAAACCTTCGATTAAACAACTTCAACTAGATTTCTTCGAAGTTATTTTATTCTTTGTTATCTTTCACTGAAATTAAAAAAAAATTATCTTGATGCCTGCAGAGTTTTTTTTTCGGTTAATGGAGTATATTTTTGCAATAAAGATGACATAAAATAAAATTCATTTCAGTTTTACTATTTCTATCTATTCTATCTATTCCCTCCTAATGATAAATATCAACAAAAAATAGCAAAAATAAATAAATAAATAAATAAATAAAAATAAAAAAAATAAATACAATTTTGAAAGGGAAAGTAGCTATTAGAAACACTCAACATGAAAATATCTTATTTGTAAATATTTTCATAATTATCTTAAATTTAGAAACACAATCTCAAGATCTTTCAGAAATTCTCTGATGCAGTTAAAATTATCGAGCGAGAAACGTTTTCTGTGTTGAATATTTTCCCCTAAGTAACCCATATGGAAGCAACAAAGCAAAAATTGCACTTTCCAATATTTTGGATTCTATTTCCCGAGTGAGAATGTTTGGTGTCTTACGGTACATCGCTCGAACATTTTCTTCCTTCAATTTGCAACTTTTATGTCTTTCTCTCTTTTAAGTTGTGAACGTAGAGACGTGAACTATTCTTAGAAAATCTGCTTTCTCCATGATATTGTAAAAAAATACGAACTTGCCTCTAAATATTTTTTTTTATCGAAAACATGTATTTTTCAATAGTAAATGAGGCAGGATTTAGATTTTTTGTCCGAATAAACCTTTTTCTATTTTTCACGAGTATTTAGACTTTATTTTAAATTCCCTGTGATTCAAAGTTTTTCAAGCTTTTGCATGATTTGCTATTTTAGAAAGGATTGATTCCATTTAATTTCGAGTTTCGAGAAATTACCTTTTTTTATTATTCAGGAGTATTTATCCTCTGTTTTGAATTCTCTGTGGCCCATAGTAAATTAAGATTTTATATGATTTGCGATTTGGAGATATGTTTGCTACCCTTTAATTTTTGGTTTTGAGTTATAAATCACTCCAAAATTAAGTTATAAGTTTCTGAAACTTTAATATTAAAGGCAAAATGGTTTTTATACAGCGGAAGACGTTCTATGAAATTACTACTATACATTCGTAATATTATATAGCATTCAGAAAATGAAGCTACATTGTAAAAATATGTCACATATATCTGATAACAAAACTAAAAAACAAGATTTTATTACTAGATTAGCGGAATACACATGGCAGTATTGCCTGAAGTATAAAGAATATTATCAAAATCACAACATGAAATAAAGTTACATACTCGAAGTAAAAATAAACGATACAATATAAAAATATAGTTGATAGTATCTTTATTTTGTTATCTTCATCATATTGAAATCATGTACCATTCAAGATTGTAATATAAAACTGAGAACGCAGACATATTTAAAAAAAAGAGTAGTGCATTTAAAGTATTTACTTCAAAAGTTGCAATTAGATAAGCCTGAATAATAAAAGAAATCACAAATGTGTTTGTCATGTTTCAAAAATACATTAGTACAATGTGTTGATTATATTACGCCATGTCATCATTAAATATACAGGCAGGCACAACTTAATGATTTTGGCATATATTCATTTTTTGCATTAAAACAGGGTAACTTTATATTTAAACTAATATATTATTAATTTTTCATATTTAGAGGTATAAATTTCTTAATCATAAACCAAAATTGACACTTCAAGTGATATTAATTTTTTAAAAATATTTTTAATTGTAAATCTCTAAGTTTACATTGGAAATCTATGTAATCTTTGTAATCTTTTTAATTGTAAATCTATGACACCATAATATAGTTTAATTTTTAATTTAAAAAATACATATATATTACTGATTACTTTCTAGTAAATTTCAATCAAATTTGATATCTTATTTCAAATTATGATAAATTCGAGAGAAATGTTTCCATTAGATTGCATGATTTTAACTTGTTCATATTTCTAAAAATGGAACTAACTTGCACCTCATTCTTTTGTTTATTATAGTTCTGAAATTTTTCAGCTGCCACAACACAATGATTTAATATTATTCACCTTAATTATCCTCAATGCTTTTTATTTAATTACTATTAAATGTGAGTGAATACTTTGTTACTGAATTTGAAAAATTAAGAAATAATTTCTCTCTCAAAACATTTCAACATGATACTGTTTAAAAATTAATTTGTCAGTCTAAATTTTTTAAAGATTGATTATATTAGATATTGCACGAATTTTACATTAGTTTGGAAAAGCGTGATGAAAAGAGATCCAACCTGAAAACATTGGCATGTTAATAAAAGAGAAGCGAAAAATTTTGCTCAAAAATTAATATAAAAAATTATATCGTTCTATCATATTAGCGCTGGAAATGCATACGAGTGAAACATTAGGAAAATAAACGAAAAAAAAAAATGCCATTTGATTTTTATCATAATAATAAAAAGCGTTGTTACTTGCTATTATTCTAATTGCCTCACAATACTAAAATGCTTTAAAAGTATTTTCGTACATCATATTGATTGTGTATGAAAATAATTTTGTAATATGTATTATAGAAATTATCTATTAAAAATAGTGAAGGAAGAAAGATTATGTCAAAGTTTTTTTAAATATTAATTGAGAGAAAAATGGTTTTTCGTACAACAATTTGCTGTAAAAGTATTCCGAAAAGAAATTTAAAAACAATAAATTAGCATTTAATTGAAATTAGCCGTCTTTGGCGACCAGCCGGTTCGCCAGTATTACTGCTCGCTACAATTTTCAATTAAATATTTTAAGTAACTGGTCTCTTAAGGGATTCTCAAGCAAAACATTTTTAATCTTCAAAATTTGATAGTCATACCAAACTTATACTGTTTAGATCGTTTCGTTCAATTTACTATATATATTTTGCTAATTTGCTGTCATTTCAGGCAAAACTTCAACTTTAATTTAAAGTGGAAATGATGAAATTGCCATTAATATAAAGATATTTTTTAATAAAACAAAGCGTTTTATTTTATTTATCATCTTTATTGTTATTTATTTATTATTATTATTATTGAATATGAATATTGCAAACAGAGTCCCTCCGTATTTAAGTCTTATGTGAACTACAAAATATTTTTCATAATTTATGTAATATCTCAAACAATAATTGAACAAAAGTTTCTCAGATTCAGCATAAAATTCAGTTTTTAGTATTGCTTTCAAAAGTATTAAAATGAAATCAATAATAATATTTTGTTCCGGTCTATAAATATATTTCAAAAATTATGAAGTCTAAATTTAATGCAGTAAGGTATCATATTCTGAGAAATATTCTGGACACACCAAATTTAAAATAAATGAATGAATGTTTCTATTTTCCACAATCAACTAAGACTTATTTATGAAGTTTTGAATGTTAAAAATTTAGAAAAACTCAACATTTTCATAATCTTAGGCCAATTAATCTTGAGAAACCTGTGCGCTGATTGGCGTATTTTCTTTGAAGCAATCGATGGAAAATCTAAAATTATCCTCTTTTTATTGAATAGTGATATTCAAATTTTCATGAATCAGCCGGTTTAAGTGATTGGAAATTAACTCTTAAAAGTCAGTGATTTAGTTGATTGGAAATTAACTCTATGAACACCATAAAATCTGTGCTTTCTCTTGTGGTGTATGCATTTCTCCTTAATATCCGCTCGAATAAAACATCACATACAAAAGTACTACATAGAACAAACACATCAAAAGTAAACATAACATTTCAATAGTTGCCATAAACAAAAGAGAGAAACATGCAATTAATAAGAAGACGATATTTAGAAAAGTACAGATATTTAGACTGGAAAATGAAACTATCTGAAATTAACCACACGCGCAGACGATATTTACAAAAGTAAAAATATTCAAACCTGAAAAGGAAAATATATGAGTTATTCAATCAATAAATGTCATAAGTCTGTTTATATCTTCATTATTTTATGAGTCATTAAACATCAAAATGGGTTCGGGACTAAATAAACACCCTGTATAGAGAGTGTAAAAGATCATAAACTAATTTTTCTTGAATTTATTTTATAGAAAAAACAATATTTCATATTTGTTTCATTTCCTTCAGACATGTGCCGAAAATTATATTTTTGCAGATTTCATTTCCAAAAACATTTAATTTATTTTTAATTGGAGCTTTAATCAATGTGATGGCAACACTTTGAAAAAAGCTAATTTTTTTCCCATGAATGCGAAACGTGCTTAATTTTTTTTTTTTTTTTTTTTTTTTTACGAAAAAAATTATTGAAAAACATAGTTAAACATTTATTTAAAAATTTATTAAAAATAGAAATTTAATTTTAAGATTAAAACATTGGTATCATTTAAAAGATAAATTTTTGATCTTTAACTTCATGTAAAAATCTTTTTTTGTGCGGTAATATTTTCGGAAGTTATAGCAGAAACACGTCAAAATTTCGCTTAATTTTTAAATAAATAAAATTCTAGTTAAAAATTCGAAAAAATAACCCTCAGGTGCACATTCCCGGCCTCCAAGGTATACACGTGCCAAATTTGGTAGTTGTAGGTTGAATGGTCTGGCCTGTAGAGCGCCAACACACACACACACACACACACAAACATTGAGCTTTATTATAAGTATAGATATCTGCTAAAAATTTTGAAAAATCCTATCTTTTGCACGCAGCTACTATTCAATGCTAATTTGTTAGCATGCAATCCAATGGTCTGCTGTAAATATAATTTTTAAGAAATTACGCATAATGCATATCGTAATATACTAATTCAGTTCATAAATATTAACGAGTTAAAATGAAAAAATTATGGTAATGTTTGCTTTATCAATCTTTTAAGGGCAATTAAGAATGTATGACATTCATCTTTGAGATAAAGAAAATTAAATGATGTACTTTTAGTATACATTATTAATATTTAAGCTAAGTAAAAAACTTTTAGTCTATTGAATGATAAAGTAACCTATAAATGAGATAAAATGTAAAAGATCTATATTTCTGTTTTAATTTATTTAAATAAGGGTCCGTTTTCAAAAGAGCGTTTATTCTTTCTAGGTGTATATTACGTTTTGTGCTGGGTTCTAATAACAAGAAAGGCAAATGAGCTGGCAAATATATTTCTCTTAGATCTACAAACAATGAAAGATCCAAAACTCCCATGCAACCAAATTATGGTGGGCGGCAGAGATTCTTATTATTCCTTATCATTATATATATGCGGATTGATTGAATATCAGTGGCGTATGCTTTATTCCTTACCTAGATGGAATGTAAGAATTGGAATGTTTTCTAAAATCTCTCAAAAGATGTTCAAGAATACTTTGACTTAACAGTCTTCAATAAAACGGGGCACGCATTTGTATATTAATCCCTCAGAAACTCAGAAAGATGACTCCGCAGTTTTTGCTTGGTTAGGAAAATGTCATATATTTGAAAAAGAAAACTCGGGTAATCTAAGTTACCTGAATTCGAATGTTCTTCAGAGTGAGAGGGTTAAGCGGCCTTCCATCAATATTTTGTTTGACCTCTGGTATCAAAATTTAAAAATGTATTAATGTAAGAATGTATTAACATGCAAATGCATCGGAATTTTTGGTAGTTCTCTATTATTTCTTTATATTTTGTAAGATCTTTATGACGATTTTCTATATTCTAATCAATATTGTGGAGCATCTCTTACTTTAGGGGATGGAGGCATTTAATTAGACATTGTGATGGGCATTTTGATCCTGGAATTATCCCCTCCGATCGTGAAACCTACTTGCCTAGCCAGAACTATCCTCCTAAAATCTAGATGGCATTTCAAAGATTTTGAAGTCCGATATACAAAAATAAAACATTATTACAAATAAATTAAACCACATTGACACATCAAAATACAGAACATCTATAAATGTTTAATAAAATGTGAAATGTATTATGGATATGTTATATATTTAGAATATATTTTGATTACAGAAAAAATATTCAATGTATATTCTATTCATATCAGTTTCTCAAGATTTTAAGACTTTCTTATATAGATTGGACAAGCAAAAGAATTTCCAATTTCTTAGTAAACTAATAAAAGTGAGTTTTTACTTTATAAGAACAGAGGAATTGTGTGATAACTTTACAAGTCTTTATCTATATTCTGGACATTCTACAGCATCATGGAGTTATAATAGTAAGCTGTATAACAACAGATAGTCACTCTTGTATTTGAGCTATATAGGTGAAAGATTTACTAGTATTAGTTACATTCTTTAAGGCACCGATTAGTTCACATACAAGTGATTTATAAAACGGAAAACTCTATCAAAATCAGTATTATCTATAAAAGTAAAACGTACTAAAATTGAAATTCATCATAAACAACAAATAATTTAAAAGAGAATAAATATTTGTGAACAATAGAAAAGAATTTATGCAGGCGAAGAAATGTACCTCCAAATCGTTCATAATTTATTGTTAGAAGAACATCTTTTCGATAAAAAAAAAAAAAACTGAACAGCAAATTTTTTTCTATATGCTTATGCCATAGAGATAGACGATTTTTCTAACAGCGGCTCATGTCCCAAATATTGCGGTTTAGAAGGAAAGAAAATACATAAAACTTGCAAACTGATGGAAGAAAAAAAAGTTCGAACGATGCATCTTTAGAAAGCAAACGTTCTCAGTTCGGAAATAGGATCCAAAATATTCGAACGTGCAATTTTTGCATTGTCGCTTCCAAATGGGTTTCTAGGGAAACACATCCAATTCAGGAAATGGTACTCTTTCGAATGTTTTTTTTAAATGTATCAATAAAATTCTGAAAGATCTCGAAATTATCTTTTTGGTCTTAGAGTAATGATAAAAAATTACCAAAGTTTTTTCCACTATAATCTTTTCAGCTAGCTTTTTTCTCTTTATCTGCATTTCGAAATTCTCAGTATTACTTTTACTTAAATATATAAAAAGGAAGATATACCACTTTCCCAGTTTTTGCAATGGTAAGAAAAAAATATGTTAAAAATTATAAATAAAAATACAATATTTTTGTGGTATTATTTAAGATTTTGAAATGTTGAAATAACAGATGTATATATGGATTGTAATTTAAAACAACATATGAGTTTAAATCAAATAAATAAGTAAATGTCATCAGTTAATGGTAATCGAAAATTAGTTGAAGATATTCTTTAAGAAATTTTTAATGGAAGAAACTTTTAAGAGTACAATTTTCGGTACATTTTTTTTTTATTTTTCATTTTTTAAAGAAGTTTTTAAATCCTCTAGCTTTACAAAGAATAGGGAAGCTGATATTCAGTTTTCGGATTCCGATTGAATTCTGTTTTTTTTTAATTCTGATACATAATTACGAAGATAAAAAAAGATGGCATGGCTATACTTGAGTAAACTAAAATTGCACCGAAATTTAAATTTTCGAATTTAAACGAGCAAGGAAAGACTTAAGTTATCAATAAATAAAAAAAAAGATTAATGGAATATTTTAATGACTCCATAATGAAATTATTCGCCAAGTAGGAAAATTTTGTGTAATCTCCCATTTATACTTTTAGTCATGTTATAGGTTTTTCTTGTAATAAACTAAAGTAGAAAATTTGTATTCGGGTAAATATGATCATTTAACATTATATTTAAAATTTAAGTAATATAAAACTGATAAATATATTTTGATACACCTTGCTTAACATATTCTTTGTTCTTTTATTGAAATGGTAATTCTGTATTTAATTTCATGCCTTAAAAATGTGCCTCTGTGATATCAAAAGGTATAATATTTGTATTATTATTCCATTTCAAAAATAAGCGAAATGAAATGCATAAATAGATGCAATTTAAATATTTCTGTTATTGTTACATTTCAAATACAAGTGAAATGAAATGTATAAATATATTTTTGATAAACCTTATGTAATTTTCTGTTACTTTATGTACTTTGTCCTTTTATTGCACTGCTAATTTCTCTTTCCACCTAATTATATGATAAAGAAATACATCTATACAATTATACATAACGCTTTATGTGTCCATGATTACATGTGAAGATGAAATGCTATATTTTTATTTAACGTGTAATATTGCGTTATTTTTAAGAAATTCTAAATATTAAGAAATATTTGCTCTGTGTTATTAATTAAATAAATAAATTTACTTTGCACTATAAGCTAAAATTATATCGAATCTTCAAAGATAAATATTAAATAGTTTTTTTTTGTATTTAAAAATCAAAAATAGGGAACAAAAATACATGAAGTATCCATAAAATTAAAAATATTAAATAAACAATAACTATTTTTGAAAAGTTGAGAAAAAATCAGCACTATCGTTCTTTTAATGTGAGGCAATATTTCTTGTGAGTAAACACACATTTTCATTCATTTCATTTGCATACATTATATACATTTTCATTCATTTCATTCGCATGTATGTTATACATATTTTCATTCATTTCACTTACATGTATTGTATACAGTTTGATTCTTTTCATTCACATGTATTATACACATATTTTTCATCTCATGCATGCATTATATATATTTTTTTACTGTCATTACAACAATGTTAAGAACTGTATATTAAAGTATTCTCCAATTTATTCAAGAATCTCTAACTTATTTCAGAAGTATTTTGTTGTAGACTCCCGTAGAAAAATAAATAAATTTCTATCATACCTTTACAAAAATTCTCGAAAGATTTTCTCGGGTAAAAGTAGATTTTTACCCGAGATAAAAAATAAAGATAAAAAATATTCTGTACAAGAAGGCCTAGATGGACGAAGAATTCGGGAAGTAGTACTTGTGTGAGAAGTTTAAGCCTCGTCGCTATATAACTGCCTAGTTCTTTTCAGCTTTCTTATCGCGATGATGGAGACTTTTCATGTTAATTTATATATCAGAAAAGTGAAACCTCGCAGTTTTTGATGGCATTAAAGCTTTTCTCTGTTCCATACTTTTAAATTTTGAAAGTATTTTGGGGCTTCGAAAGTATCCTTTCTTTTTATATACACTCGTTAAGACTTACCCAGAAATGGCGTGATATCAGGAAAATTGTAAAGAGATAAAAATGAAATGTAGTCTATCCTGGACTCTTACGACATTGGGTCCATTGCGTCAAAATAAAGTTAATAACAATCGTTGCCAGAAAAGAGGGAGTAATTAATATGTAAAAAAACGCTTCTCTGCCACACCAGTGGAGATAAAGGTTTTCTCCTTCAAGACTTTACATTCAACACTAATTGAAACGAAATATATTGGTAAAATATATTTAAAAGTATATTGGAATATATTGGTAAAATATATTGGAATCATAAAGTCAAGGATAAATGTAAAATGCCAATCAAATAAAATTTACTTAATCAAAGGCCCCTACAATTAAACATTTACTTTATAAGACTCAGATACATTAATATTTTTTTAAAAATGTAAGTATCCAATAAGAAGAAAGAATCATATATAGACTAACAATTCATAAGGGGGAAAAATAATATTCACGGACAGAAAAAAAAAATAAAGTATCAAATAAAAAAAAACCTTATAACACCAAACAAGAAAGTTAAAAGAAAACACCGGAGGATAAGGTACAACACAGTGAAATACATTTTATTAAAATTAAAGTTCAGTTAAAATAAATAAGATTTTTGAAGATAAGATAAGGCAGTTGAACTGCAAGCACGGTACAAGCAAATCAAGCTGATAAATAAGAAAATCACATCGACGAATTTCAAAGAGGGGCGCAAGGTTACTGCAAGGAGAGAAAAAAACATTCATGTGTATGAATTAATAAAAATAAATCTATAAACTATATTACTATAGAAAAGGTCATGTAACAAGAAACTACAAAATTAAAAAAAAAGAACAACAAAATTAAATTTATAACAGTGTTACAATTACCCCCAACCTCATTGAAGATCATAACAATAAAAGTTAAAATAGCAATCTCACTTTGAATGCTATTGCTTTCTCAGTTAAGAGAGTTATTTCCAAGCTCAGATTGGAACCTTGCATAGTCCATAAACACGCAAATAAGTTATAGAAATGCGAATTTTAGTAAAATATAATATAGTTAGAACATAATACTTCAATAATTTACCACATCATTATCCATATATATATTAATTATATAAGAAACAGCTTTCAGACCAAAAAATGAAACAGATTAAAATATTGAAATAAATAAATGATTATGAAATATTCGATTATCATCATTCGTAAATATTTTCATCTATGTATAAATAAATTTCGAAAGGATGATTAGAACTATAAAATTATCAAATACATGAACATTTATATCGTTAGATAAAATTTTAAAAATAAAAAAAATAAAGGAAATTAATTCTAATTGTGTATTTTTTTAAAAATAATGTCTATATATTTATGCAACATAGCATATAATCCGAAATAAATATTTTAAACAAAAATGATTATTTGGTTTGATGCTTGAGAGAGAAATAAGAAAATAAATAAGAAAAAAACTTTACCGCTTCTTTTATGATACATTCAAACAATTGTCATCAATTTTTTTTTAAATGCAGTAAAAATATTGATGTGAGTTATCACTCTCTTTTAATAAAATGTATTTTACCATTATACAAAAATTATCAAGTATCCATATTTGAAATTAATTTGAAGCGCTGATTATACTTTTCAAAATTGTTATTTTAACACACTATATATCTTACACATTCGCTGTTAACCGGAATTTCAACAAATTATAAAACAATTAAATAGAGTTCGGTTATTATTCTACAAGTATTATGCATGAACTAAGTATATAAAATCTCATATTTCTAAATGCCTACATTTATTAAGTTATAGAGAGAAAAAAAATTAATAGACAGAAGAAAATTAAATTTATAAACCATTTTAGCTGCTTTGTAATATTGTTTACAAAGTTCAATAGAAATTCAAGCATGCAGAAAAAAGTTACTTTTTTCTATAATTCAAATACACAAAGAAGGCCACAATGGGCTTAGTAAAACAAATTCAGTAAAAGAAAAGGATGCACTAGTTAAAATGTACAGCATAGATTTAATGTAATGTGAATTTACGAGAGTATAAAGACTCATTTGCATAAATACTAAATTTTTAAACAAAATATAAAAGGGTTACAGTTTCCAATGAATCCTTTTTGCCACTATTATATCTGTGTTTGCTTCTGCGTTGTTTACTAATGTAAACTTTCATTGCATTAGCCAGTTTTATATTCCTTTCATATTTTGTATTAAACATTTTGCATTCCTTTCATTGCTTGTTTGGTATTTTTTTATTCCTTTCATTGTTTGTTTGGTATATTTTTTTATTTCCTTCATTGTTTTTCCGATACATCTCTGTTAATGATAAAGATGAAAAAGTTGACGCCAGATCGTTCGCTTTAGGGCTTGTATACACATGTATGTATTTCAGGTACAAACCTTTGGCTGTTATATAATTTAGAGGATGGGAATGTGAAAGCTTAAATTCCATTTTTGAAATTTTAATTAAAATTTTTATGAGTTAAAAA
This sequence comes from Argiope aurantia, assembly GCA_026543865.1. Classification (NCBI taxonomy): domain Eukaryota; kingdom Metazoa; phylum Arthropoda; class Arachnida; order Araneae; family Araneidae; genus Argiope; species Argiope aurantia. The sequence continues at coordinate 146,869 of JAPMOR010112576.1, read as the reverse complement.
TTAATAGAAATGCCAGTGTTTCTAGGCGATTACTTCCAAGAATATTACTGCACGAAATAAAATTTCACACTATTGAAAAATTGAAAAAAAATGTTTAATGTTATCAATTTAATATACCTGATTTTTTTCTGAATTTCGGTAATTTTCCAAAAAAATGTTTTCCCTTAATTTCGAAAAAGGGACTAGAACGTTGCCCCAAAATTTCAATTGTTTTTCCATTGTTTCATCAAATATTTGATCACGTGACTATCTTTCCATATTTGAAAGCTAAAGAAGAAGGTTTCATGTTTATCTGCGCAATTTACGAAATATCTAAAAAATGAAATTACAGTATCGTGAAATTTATAAGATTGATGAACAAGGCATTTACGTTTTCAATAGTATCATAGTATCATTCGTTATTGGACTGTTTTCATAAAACTAGTTGGTGTACTCAATGAATAAGCTTATGTACGACCATTAAAATAACATGAAACATGTCATTTTAACGGTCTTACATAAGATTAACAGTCTTACGTAATATGTTTTAATAACAAACAATTTAGAAGAATCAAGGATATGAAGTTATATCCTAATATGATTTGTCTGAAATTGTACATAACTAATTATACCAACCAGTTGGTCACTTGAGGTGACTAGTAGTTTGTATCTTTTTCCTAAATGATTCTTATAAACTCTCTTTTAAATTTTAAACTTTATAAAACATCCCCCTGCAACGAAATGACTTTTAACTGTATGTTTGATGAACACTTTAAGTTTATGGACAACATTTAGTCACATTTTATATTCAATAATGATAAAGTTGGAGCATAACATTTTTCTTGGGTATGGCTTGAATTAAAAGAATAACTGGATATGTCATATATTTTTAATGAACGCGGTTTTAAGATATTAACTTTATAAGTTAATATCCTTATTGTATAATGTGAAAATTATTTCAGATAGTGTGATATCAGCTTCCATTAAATAAGCCCAGAATTCAGAAGAAAGATAATAAAATGACATATTATAAATATTTGTTTCTTCTCAAACATATATTATTCATATTTTTTTGTCATTATTGGATTTCATAAATGCACTAAAAATTATATATGTTTTTTCGATAAACAATATTTATTATCTCTTCAGCGATCATCTACATAATTAAGAAGGGAAAAAAGTTAAAAATATATTTCAAAATGATGTATGCCTCTATTTTTCAGGATAAAAATGTTTTCCAATGTATAATGAGCTTTGCATGTGTATGTGTTCTCTCATAAAGATCAGCCTTTTGTGAATAGTTACCGAAAGAAGGGAAAAAAGAATAAATTACTTTTGAAATTGCTGACCATTTGTATTTCCATTCCTACAATCTAACTTTTCTTTACTAGCTGGTAACTGATTTATCGACCTGAAAATAAATAAGATTTATTTGGAAAGTAGTTAAAGAATGAAATATTGTGATATAAACTTCTAGACCAAATCAACGATTTCTTGCCAAACAAATAAACAAAACTTATGGAGCATGATATACAAGATTTGTGTATCCTGATTTTATTTTTAAAATAAAATCCTTGGTATATAACAAGAATTTCATGTACTCATAAATATTGTTGACAGTTTTCACGCATTCGAGCATAACAGACACTACATACACTGCAGACGCTAAATCTATTAAAAGTAATTTTTTTAATATTTTGAAGAATTAAAGATAATTAAAGTAAAATGCACAATAAAAAACAATGGATATCCGTAAAAGGCTAATTTTGGGAATTTTTAAATGATATAAAATGAATATCTTAGCTAGTAAGCAAGTTGAGGCAAATAAGTAAGTTGTCAAGCAAAATTTTTAAACTCACTCATAGAGTTATGATTACTTTTTTTATTAATGTTCACTTTATGTTAAAAAATCTTTTCTAAGCCATTGTCTATTTTTTGAAGTATCCACATTTTTAATTTGGCTGTCCTAAATCTAATCTTCTGCAATGTACAACACATAGAACAGTTTTATTTTTCCATTTTATATGTTAAATAACGACAAATGTGAATATACCATAATGTAATTTACAGCTAGTAAGACAGCATAAAATTATTATCAAGTTAAAAAAACAATAATTGATCCTTTTATTAAATCTATCAATACTGAAAGGCCCCACACTCAACGTATGTATGGGGAGCACCCGACATACCTGGACATCACTGTGAAATATCCTCTTTCGTTAAGTGTGATTGATTAAATACTCGAAGAGTGTATTTTGTTCGTTAGAGATGTTGCCTCAAATGGACTGATGAAGCAGGGACGTTTTTTAACCAAAATTTGATTTTAAACCAGCAGCAACTAAGAATATAATGGCTTTCTGATTATTTTTATACATCAGCTAAAGAGCATTTTAGTTTCCGTTGATATTTCTTTCAGCCAAAGGGGATGATTACAAATTCATAATACAAACTTGGAGGTAAGGTACAGAACAAGGATAAGAAACATATTTGAATAGGAAATACGTATCATAATCTATTCCTTTAATCATAAATGCAGGGTATCTGATTTTAACTGAAACAAGATTGGATGTTTACACTTGTGAAGATATCCAATCTCTCTATTTTTACATTTTCGATTATTTTTATAGGCACATCCAAAGATTAATTTGGTATCCGGATTCATCTGATTCAATTGAGAATCTTGTTGCTATACGCAGCTTCTTCACGTGTATGTGAAATACATGACACCTTTGACTTTGTATGTCAATAACTGGTCCAATTTTGTCAAACATTTATTGCAGTTGATGGATACAATTTTGAATAATTCTTGAAACCATGGTACTTATTAACAACGCCGTCATTAAACACTTTGTCTTTCTTTTTCATTTCTTATTTCCGTCACATGTTCCTGTATAATAAATTATTGCTTTAAATAAATGTAGCATTGCTTAAAAACTTACTTAAAATATCTTCATTAATATAAAAGTTAGAAACAAAACATCCTATTTCAGTTGACTTGACACACCCTGTTTTCATGATTAAAGAGACGGACTGTTACCTTAATTACATATTTGAATATTATTTGTAATCTTGTTTTTTACCTCACCTCCATGTTTATACATTAATTTGGAATCAACTTTAAATGCATTTTCAACGCATCATTTGTTGTCAAACAGATCGCGAGCAAAATTTCAAAGAATGTGCAATGACCATTCAGCATTCGAACATTTTACTATCCGTATATATGATATTTTACTATCTGTATATATGATATGCATTATGCATGTGTTCATAGCGCATTATCTACACATTTCCAATTTAACGTTATTTTAGATTATAAAACAAAGTTTCGTCAAATATGCCATGACTTGACTCCTTTAACTTCTTTAGTCTTTGTAAATGTAATGCGTAACATAAATGCTTGTATAGCCCATCATTTACACGAAACTGTATTATAGATCATGAAACAAATGTCGAGGAAAATAAAATGCCCAATGAATCCGCATTCAATTCAGCATCTACGAAAAGCATTCATATCCTAGATGTGACATAAGGCATACCTACATTTCCATAACATATTAAACTCTATTTTAGATTGTTTAACAATCTAAAGTACCGTTAACCTTCTTAGAAAATAAAATAACCACATCTCCCTTACCCCTATTTTAATCTCTAAGAATATAATAGCATTAATTAAATATTTTAAGTCATTTTATTTATGTCAATGTTTTTCCCCATACCACGAAACAAAATTTCTTGAAATACAATTCATCTAAACTCTAAACGGTTCTTCAGGCTATTTATTGAAAATTTCTTTGAAAGTTTTGTGTTAAAATATTTTCGTCTTATAAAAATAATATATTTATTTTCGATAATTCGAATGCTTCTTATTATTTTTAAAATTAAATTACCTTTAATTATCAAAAAATTTATATTTTTAATGCGATTATATAAGCTACATATTTACTACTTTCTGGAAGTAATAATATTTCATTCATTTAAATTTTAATAAAAGCTGTCATTATTTGTGGAAGATTTGCCCGGATAGACGCTTGAGCTTCTCTTCAAAGTCATAAAGCGAAAGTCTCGGTGATCAACATTGCGTAAAAGTACGAAGGAATTTATTAAATGAGTGTAACAGATGTCATTACCATGCAACCTCCAGATTACACTCCAATTATTCTGGTGAGCATTTATTCTATAAAAATGCTTTAATATTTCTCGAATGAAACTGAGATTCATATCAGTATTAAGATAATGTGTGGATAGAAATTCTCATGTAGTATTAAGATAACAGTATTTTGAATAGAATCCAAGAAAATATATTCTTATGTGTGTCCGAAAAAGTAATATTTATTTGCTAAATTAATTTTAGGCACATATAATATTATTTGATTTATTGACAAGTTTTTCAAATAATCTTTTGAAAATTCTATAGCTTTAAAATAATCTTTTGAAAATTCTATAGCTTTAAAATAATTTTTATATGTGTGCATTAAATTAAGACATAACCTTCTCCTATTATTTAAAAGGAATAATTATTTTGAATTCGGGTTTGCACGAACTGACTTTCTGTAGAGTTCGATTTCTACAAATTTAACTATCCGGCGTGAAACTACAATATTAAGTGAATGTCACAAAGCTAAAATAAATACTTGTTTATCAAGATTTCTGGAAAATTCCTTTTCGAAAATACATAGATTCTTTTTTCTATTTTCTCTTTTGCTGTGGTGAAAGCGTTGCTCCCTGGTGGTGGATTAAAAGCTGCTAAGAAATGAATTTTCTGATTTTTAATGAAAAAGAAAAAGTTATAGTTTAAAGTTAGCTGTTCCACTAGTGCACTAATGTTAGAACCTATATTTAGTTCTAATATCAGACCTTATATTATATGACTTTGGATATAGACGAAAAAGGCAAGCATTTAATGTTATTTTAGTCTCTTCTATATTATCATATACAGAGGCTAACATGAGCATTGTGGAAAAGATTTGGATTTATCTTGGTTAGAAAGTAAATTTATTTTTGAAATGAAGTAGACACTTGATAGTTCTCTCCTTCAAACCCTTTTAGATGAAACTGTGAGTAGTAAATTATTATAAAAGATATTATAAAATATACTTGTCTAGACACGATATTATCGTGTTAACAGAATTTTAGATTAACTGATGAAGGTTGCAGTAGGAAATTCTATGCGCATTGATAGAGACGTTAGGAAATTGAAAAAAAAAGTATTATTTGTACATTCTTTAAACGCTATACTTTAAATCTAATTATAAAGTAGTATTAAAATGTTCTTTTCTTATAATGGGATCTTCTCTATCCATAAGATTCCCAAAACACTCGAATCAAAACTAACTACTAAAAGAGATGTGAAATAAATAGTGATTTTCTGATACAAAGTAAAAAGTTATGGCGCAATCTTAGGGGAAAAACACACTTTGAACATTTTAAAATAACGGATTGTGCCAAATATAAATAATGAAATAAATATAAGTAAAGGAACAATGAAATGAATAAATTCGTACAAAATGTGGATGAGATATTGAAAATATTGTAGTTTAATTACAAAAAGAAAAAAAAAATAGAAAAGAAAGGGGTTTTAAGAATGATAAAATGAATTTCCGAAAGCGCTGAAATTTATTTATCCGAGGAAATGTAATGACAAATATAAACTACCTCATTAACATTTGTTAGGATCTTTTTTTATTAACCTTCGTTCATTAAGATGTATTCAGACACCTGTTCATTAACCTTTGCTAGAATCCAAAATAAAGAAGTGTACACAAAATTTGGAGTTTGAGATCCTATACAAAATGTTCAAGAACACTCAAATTCATCTAGTCATTAAAATAGGATTGAAGAAAGTTCATAATCACTTTTGGGTTCTAGAAGTTAGCTTACGAAATAAAAATTAATTGTTATTCATTCATTAATACTCGCGCGCAGACACACACATACACACAAATAAAAATCCGTTACCGAAACAGCATTATAGAAATATTTGGATAATGCTATACAAAGTGATACTTTAAATAATATTATCATGCGTTATTTTAAACAATATAAAAAAGATAGGTTTTGTTTAAAATTGCTACTTTTACACAGCAATGTCCAAGAGACATCTATTTTTAATTACTCCATATCTAGAAGAACATTCATTCTAATAAATAAATCTATAGTGAATTTCTTTTCCTAATTTAGTAATTGACAGCAACAAAAATATATATATGGAATCTATATAATATATCTAAAAATATACATTAGGAATCTATATAATAAAATTATAAGCTATATAGGTATAGGAATGTATTTAAATACTTCCTTTTTGAGAAATAACCTACATATTTTCTTTTATGATATTTTTTTAACTCGTTAATTTATAATCGTAATTCGCAACACCTACTGAAATTAAATTGTTTTCAGATAGAGTGCTAACTAAGAAAATTTTCAAAGATAAAAAAAAATCAATAAAAAATTCTAATTCCGTTTGGAAACGACCAAAAGTTTTGTCAAATTAAAAAAAAAATAATAACAGTATTCAAAGGTTGCTATACCAGGAGATATATGGTTTTAAACAAATAGATCTATGTCACTCTGCATCTAAAGTTACTAAAGTACAAAGTAGTGCTCACGATTCTGCAATAAATAAGCTGTAACTTCATTTATAATCCACATTGAATAAAACATGAGATGGATTTCAAAAGCTTATAAAATAGGCTACAAAATTAAATCTTCAAAAATTATGATAATTTTATCGAAAACAAGAATTAAAACCAATTGGATATATTAAAAATTTTAGCGTCTATTATTTTTACATAATTTGAAATCGATTTAGATACCGATTTTTGAAATTTGCGTACCATTGGATAATAAATAAATTTTTGCCCTAAAATTCATAGAATTGAAAGCACCCTCTTCAAATGCATTTGAAATTTACAAATTGGTTAATTTCCCAAATTATATAAAACATTTCGTTACATCGTCTGTAACATATTTTTGATATTCACCGATATATAAAAAAATATTCTGTTCAGAAAACGTAGTTGCTCTATTAGAATAGATAGATAGAAGTAAAATGATTTTTTTTCAAAGACTTTGAGAGGTGACATCTGTCATGAAAACTTATCGAAAGAACATTCAAGGACCTGTAAATATTCAAAAAAGTGATATTGCATTCGCAAGCTTCCCTCTTTTGATATATTGAACTTAGCCTTTTACCAGTCGGTCATAAAGATGCATTTCTTTCCAAAAACAGTCTGCACATTTTTCATAGAGAAGATCAAATGTACTTACATGAATAAAAAACGCCGACGTGTTGCATAAAAAGCTGTTAACATTTATATACATTCCTCATATCTTTCCTCTTTTGCATTAAACCAAGAATATCAGTATTTTTTTATTGGGTTGTCAAAAGAATGAATATACAATCTTTAAACAAAGCATAACATCTTCTATATGCGCCAGATAAATCATACCTCATTGTTATGAAGAAGGATTTACATAGAAATACCCGATGAACAAATTTGACATGGGCAGTTTTTAAAAGTTTTATACTATGGGATTGTACTCATTTCTTTGATTTTTTTCCATCACTTCTTCTAATGTCTTACTTAAAATTCCATCATTAATCAAGTAGAATAAAATGAGGAATTTATTCTTATGTATTTTTAAATTTAGAGTTATTTTATTATCATTGCATTAAAATGCAATTACAGAATCGTCAAGAGTTAGGAATTTGTTATTGAAAGGTCCACTCAATAACTGTGTTTTAAACGTGTATTCTACAACGTAAGAATTAGGCATATATTTCAAGTACAAAAATTATTTTTAATGTCTTAAAAAATTTTCAGTGGTTTGAGTCTATATGAGAACTAATAAAAAAAAAAGTCAAAGTCTAAAAATTTCTTTAGCCCTATACCACCACATATAGCATATTAGTTGCATTTCGTAAAATTTAATTGACAATCCATCATTTTAAATAAAGAAATTTCCACTCCTCTCTTTCTAATATTTAAAAAAAAAGTAATACATAGCTAAAATTCATTATTTTAAGCCATTCAGTTTCTGTCTGAGTATAATAATTTAATACTTTATTCGATTTCAGCCATCTAAGAAGGAAACAATCTGCTGTCTCGTATATGAAACAAAAAATAAATTACTGTAATATATATATCTATACTTATAATAAAGCTCAATGTGTGTGTGTGTGTGTGTGTTGGCGCTCTACAGGCCAGACCATTGAACCTACAGCTACCAAATTTGGCACGTGTATACCTTGGAGGCCGGAAATGTGCACCTGGGGGTTATTTTTTCGAATTTTTAATTAGAATTTTATTTATTTAAAAATTAAGCGAAATTTTAGCGTGTTTCTGCTATAACTTCCGAAAATATTACAGCACAAAAAAGATTTTTACATGAAGTTAAAGATCAAAAATTTATCTTTTAAATGATACCAATGTTTTAACATTAAAATTAAATTTCTGTTTTTAATGAATTAAAAAAAATATTTTAACTCTATTTTTCAACAATTTCTTTCGTACAAAATAAAAATAAACGTTTCGCATTCATGGGAAAAAAATAGCTTTTTTCAAATTGTTGCCATCACATTGATTAAAGCACCAATTAAAAATAAATTAAATCTTTTTAGAAATAAAATCCGCAAAAATAAAATTTTCGTCACGTGTCTGTAGGAAATGAAACAAATATGAAATATTTTTTCTAAAAAATAAATTCAAGAAAAATTATTTTATGATCTTTTACACTCTCTATATTATTAATCCAATAAATCAGTTTTATTTTAAGACAAGTGTTGTTTAATATGAACAGGATAACCATTCAAATCAGGGCTACACAGCTAATTTGTAAACCTTTAGTAAGACACAGATCTGTTGCGACATAAATCGTAAATATTTTATTTAAAAGTAGCAAACGATTATTTTAATAATTATAAAATTTATTTTAAATAGTTGTGAAATTCAGACTGGCAACAGTCATATTTTTGGAACTTTTAACTTGTTGTTTAAAAACGATGCTAGAATTTTGAATGAAAATAAGTTGAAATAAATTTTATAATTTTATCTACAATGTATTAAGATTTAGTTTCATAATAAGTTTGTCTGCATTCTATTTTTGTTGACGCACGAACACAACAGATATACTAAAATGGTTTAAATAGAAAATGATTATATTTTATGTAACTTAATTCAATAAATGCTCTAATAAATAACGAATTTTTGATTTTACATAAAGCTTCTGCTGTGGAAATCACGAATAACAAAATGTTCTTGAAGCACTAACATTTTAAATAAAAAGAGTTAATTTCCAATCAACTAAATCAATCACTTAAACTGGCTGATTTATGAAAATTTGAATATCACTATTCAATAAAAAAAGGATAATTTTAGATTTTCCATCGATCGTTTCAAAGAAAATACGCCAATCAGCGCGCAGGTTTCTCAAGATTAATTGGTCTAAGATTATGAAAATGTTGAGTTTTTCTAAATTTTTAACATTCAAAACTTCATAAATAAGTCTTAGTCGATTGCGGAAAATAGAAACATTCATTCATTTATTTTAAATGTGGTGTGTCCAGAATATGATACCTTACTGCATTAAATTTAGATTTCATAATTTTTGAAATATATTTATAGGCTGGAACAAAATATTATTATTGACTTCATTTCAATCCTTTTGAAAGCAAAACTAAAAACTGAATTTTATGCTGAATCTGAGAAATTTTTGTTGAATTATTTTTTGAGATATTACATAAATTATCAAAAATATTTTGTAGTTCACATAAGACTTAAATACCGAGATATTCTGTTTGCAATAGTCATATTCAATAATAATAGTAAAAAATAAATAGCAATAAAGATGATAAATAAAATAAAACGCTTGGTTTTATTAAAAAATATCTTTATATTAATTGCAATTTCATCATTTTCACTTTAA
>JAPMOR010112576.1:69837-136560 GCA_026543865.1 Argiope aurantia | reverse complement strand
TGCCTTGAATTTCTGAATTGATTAATTGAAAAATTTAATTGATCAATCAATTGAGATGATATTTTTAAACAAAAATGATATAAATGATTTTAGAAACATTTTTTTTTTCGTCAGAACAATTAATTGATAAACATTTAATTCTCTGATTTACTTGTTATTCATCAGTTTTTATTAGAAACATCTTCCGTTCTTTTCCCGCTTCAATTGATTCCATGTACAGCAGGCTTTACCAGAGTCCGAAAATTATATCAATGGAAACGAATAAATCTGGTTTATTCCTATTTGATTTGTGAGACCTTAACGTTGGATAAATTAACCAGGCTTAGAAGAGATAATCGAAAGTAATTTATTATAGTTAGATAGTTATCCGAACAAACTAGAATCAATACAAGGACGAAATACGGATAAGCCATAATCCTTATATGGTCTAGAGATACAGTCCTAGTATCAATAGTTTAACGGAATTAGAATCCTTGGAAGAAAGTCTGCCATTTCTTTTACTTTCAAGGAGTTGATCGAATTTACCTCTTATTCCTCATCTGAATGATGAAAAAGAATTATTCATCTGTTCCTTTAGCTAATGACTAGTGAAAAAAGCAATCAATGTTTCAATAGATAGAGAAAACAGATTTATAGATTGAAGGTAGCAGTTAAGTATAAGATATTTTATCGTCTCATTTTTGATCCGAAAATTGTTTCAAAATTATTGAAATTTGAGTAAAATCTTAAAGATTTATTCTGATAATATATTTTTATGATATACAGATACATATTATTAATTAGTATCTATACAAAAATCTATATCTATACAAAAATTGTTTTTAATTTTGGTTTTATAGGGATATTGATTCTACAAGAATTTTAGCTGAACAAAATTTTGATCCTAATAGAATTTTAATTAATCAAATTTTGAAGCTGTTCAGAATTTTGATGTCCAAAACAAATTAGATAAATGTAAGATCACATTTCGATAACGTTTAAAGATAAAAGTTTCGAATCCATTCATGTTCTATTTTTTTACAGATATCATTATTTTGAATTACGATCAAATGAAGAGGCCGGAACCTGAGTAGAGATATTCACAGATTATCAGTGAGAAAAGGACTGCTGAACAATCAATTTAAAATGACGAAAAATTAATGGAATTTAAATTTATTCTTTGAAATCGATTTTTTTCTCTCAGGTCATCTCACCATGTGATTATGAGGCATTAATGACAATATTAAATTGGCTTTTTGTGTTAAAGTTACACAATTTTTTTAAAATTTTTATTTTGATTATCTTCATACAATAATATGTGAGGTGAACAAATAATGCATTATCTATTTTAATTGAGATTGATCTTTGTATTAGTATTGCCATTCGCAATTATTCAGATTAACATAAATGAATAAAGAGCAGTTTTTAAAATAGTAGTAAATAAAAAATCCTTATGAGAATTAATACGTAACATAGATTCAAAGATTAAAAAAATCCTTTAGGATATACCATCTGAATTTGAGAACTTAAGGAAAAAATATAAAACCACATTTGAAGAATAGATTAAAAAATAATTACAAGAAACATATCAGCTTAAATAAATATAAATTAGCATTTGTTGATACCTTTATTAAACGTGCTTGTTATTGGAACGTATTGAATTTTGGAACGAAAAATTAAGTGTGTTTGACTTTAAATAGGGAAACATTCGGAGTCCATATTTGTAATACTTATAGCAAACGAAATCTAAAACATTTGAACAATATAATTGCCCTTTACATTTTATTTAACAGTTCATAAATGTGTGTTACTTTTACAAGACATAGATAATTAAATCTTCACAAAGGCAGAAACAGTAAAATATAAATATACTTTAAAAATCTCATTTCAGCAACACAATTTTTCTTTCGCCTGATAAGAAATCCTACTTGATATTCCATAACATATGCATATATATATATCACCTTATTAATTATATTTATTTCTGGAAATGGAAGTAAATTCCATCTTATATTAAAAATATCTAATCCGGAAATTATTCGGAGCTTGCTCTTGTAATTTATTTTTGGCTCATGTTTCACAGTCAGTAAACAGACAGAAACATTTAGAAATAATATACGATATTCCAGCAAGTAAGTATGTCAAGGTATTGCCTATAAACTGTGGGAATTTTGCAGGAGTTTTGGGAAAAATTTTAACATTTATTATGATTATGTACACCAGTTCTAATGTTTTACTTTCTCAAAAAAAATTTTGAAAAAAATTTTTTTTTGCAACGTCGTAATTTATGTTTTTAAAGTTGTCGAATTTAAATATTTGTAAAAAAAAACGATATTTTTATATTTAGGAATTTATTTCATCACTTTGTATAGTAAAATTATATTCTTTTAATAAGCCAAAAAATTTGAGAACGATATAATGGTTTCTAATTTATCGTCAAGAGTTTTCTGACATATTTACCTTTGGTTGTGTTATTTTTCAAAACCTTATATCTCTCGAAATTTTAATCAAATACTTCAAACACTTTATAAAACTCATTTAATGATAAACAATGGACTCAACGAAAATAAAATTGGCTGGCTTAATGAAATTATTTCGTCATACTAATTAACCATCAATGCTAATTAGTTTAATTAATCAGTATCTACATCTAAACAAGCTTGTCCCATTGAACCATTTCCACCGACACCAGATGCGATATTAAATACATGAATTATACAAATAACCTCATTTTTGTTGAACATTGTAGAAATCTATTTTAAGCATCTCTGATGAAAATCTTATTAGTAATGATTAATGTTAAGACATCAATAATGATTAAAGAAGACAGACGAAATTAATTCATAAATGTTTGAGTCAATAGGCAAATGAAGAAATTAGCAATATTACATAACTGAAAATTTTATTTATTCACATCGCAATTATATTCTTCATCAAATAAAATAGCCAAAACAAAGTATAAGTTTGGGTGACTGGAATTAGAAAAACCATTATATTTTCGCAATAACATAGATGCTATTAGTCCAATCAAAACCAGCATAAATGGAAAACAGTAAATAGATTATATGTTGTATAGGTCGAGGTTAGTTTTCCTTCCTAACCCCAAATGACAGCGCATTCCCGTTGTCTCGAAAGTTATGTAGAAAAGATTTTTTGTTTGCTTGCCAGTCAAGAAAAGAAGATGTTCACTAGGAGTGTGAGCGATGGGTAACTCTAGAGGAAAAACAGAGCAAATTTATTTTAATGTTCACGCGGAAACCCATCTAGTTTCTCGTGAATTTAGTAGTTTATGATGAAAATAATTTTTATTGTCTTGAACAAATATTCGCAATTGTGATATGGAATCGCTTATTAGAAATTGTATGAAAATAAGCAGGTGGTTCGATGAGAAAAAATGGATGACTTGTTGGAAAAACTGTTCCCTGATTTTTTTTTTTTTTTTGGCTTAGAATCTTCTATTTTTTGCAAACAGGAGCATAGGGTATGTGTTCACGAACAGTGCAGAAATATTTAGTGAGGGAAATGTTTCCTATATTCGCCAGTTGTATGCAAAAAATAAACTGCTGAAGGTATATTACATCAACCGTTTAAGACATGCATGCTAATAAACATGTACGGACAAATTAAACTCTGTCGAAATAATTGTCTTACACTAGAAACAGCATTCGAAAATTTAAATATGTTGGCAATGGAAAAACCTAACATAAAGAAAAGTTTCTATAAAGCTCTTAATCAGGAATATACTTTATTTGCTAGAGCAAATAAAAATCTGAATTACTTTTGAAATATCAAAGATCATCTATAAAATTTTGACATGTCAAAAAGGAGATTAAGCATAGTGAAATAAGCTAAGTTTGGATAGGTTTTGGGTAATGAGTCACTTTAAATCTTTATCTGACTTTATAAAGTCCGTAAAAAGACAAATTTCGAATAAATAGGAGATTGACAATTTGGTTACTGTATTTTCCGAACTGAGCAAACATTTTATACATGTAAAATATCGATATTTCTATTCATATTTTATTTTTAAAACCATCGATACTTTGATTTATACAAGCGTGATATAGTATAATACTTAAAATGAGAGGGTAATGACTTAAACAAACATCAAAAATCTGAGAAATTATATTAATAAAAGCATCGAAAAAAGATGAAGGAAAATTACCTCTTATAAGTAAAACATCTCATATATACAGGAAATGCATGTGACAGAAGATAATAAAATAAAAATAGCAAAATATAAGCAAAACAATCCTTTCTTTAAATAATAAAATAGAATGTTCATACATCTGTTGAAGTTTTACACGTTAGAGTATTAGGCCTATAAGAACCACATATATCCTTTGGAAAGTAATATGATTATTTTAAGAATGTAGTGGAATGAAGGTCATTATTATCCGTTAGAATTAAAAATAATTCAAATTAAGCAAAATGTTGCAGTTTATGTACCTTTTTTTGAGAAAATACTAAGCAAAAGAAATTTTACACCAGCTTAAAATTCAGAAAAATATCTTTTAATAATATAAAATTATTTATAATGTAATTTGCCTTTGAAATTTGATAATTTTCAAAAGGATATTTATATAATTTTCAGGAATATATTTAATTGTAATAGAACTCCCTCTCTCTCTGATATATATATATATATATATGTATCATCCATTAATTTTCTTACATTACTGAAAGTTAAGACAAAGCTTTTGCTAATTATCTGAACCTGTTTCTTGGGGTAGAAAATGAAGTTATATTGCGTCGAAATAGAATATGCAAACATGGTACAATTAGAAGAGGGGTTATTTGAAAAATTCTTTTTTTCACAGCACTCTGATGACATCGAATTCGACTTTATTAAGATGATTCATGCACTTAATAAATAGAACACGTGTTATAGCATCAGAATAATACGATCATAAATTGTTTGCTAATTTGATCTTTATAAGGATTTGTAAGAAATATTATCTGCATCAAGTGGTTGAATTCAAGGACGTCTAATAATTGGAAAATCTAAACTGAAGAACATTTTTTTAATATTTCATATATCTAGAAGGTAAAGCTATGATGACATTTATGAGAAAGGGAAAATACCTCTTTTATTCGAAATCTTTTCGAATAAACAGTAATATCAAAGATAATTCTCATTTTCTTGTTACAAATTCTGTGTTACATTGTAATATTTCTAAAATAATTTTTTCGTATAATTGCAAATTCTTTTATTTCATTCCCTTATTATTTTTAAACAAAATAATGAAAAGATAAAAAATAATAAAGGAAAAATTGGTAAATAAATATTTTTCTAAGTAAATATTCATAACTTAACTCAACGATGTAAATAAACAGTAAAACCCTTCTCCAATTCAAAGTATTTTCTGAAAGTATTAATGCGATAAACAAGTATTTGGTTTGAACAAAATAACATTATTTTCAACAAAATTATTTATTGCAAAAAAATTCGATTTTTCAATTGTGTTTATATTTTCAAAACTTGTTTTCGGCACAAAAGACACATTTGTCTGTTGTTTTAAAATCTATTGTTGTGCAAAATAAATTCTTACCATTCATATTGAAGCTATTTTTTTCTCGAATTTCTTGTAAGAATTTTTCATTAACAAACTTTTTTGCATTTTTATTCCGGTTGCATTCTTGTTAAACGTCAAACGCAGGACATTATTTTCAATTTTAAACTGAAAAGGTTTATTGAGCATGAAGGGAAGAAAAGGAAAAGTGCATAGAAAATTTTCTTTGTTGTTGTGGCGCAAAACAAAATTCATTTTGTTATTGAAGTTACAAAATATAGGCATGTGAAGTTCAATTTTTCAAACGTTTATAGGTGACATCAGTTTAACAAGATTTTTTTGAAAAGAAATATTGAATTAGAAATAAAACAAGAGAAAAAAGGAAAGTCATGCTCCAGTCACCATTTACATTTTTTCAGATGCTGATGACGCACCTAGTGCCATGCGAGAAATTCATTGTCACACAAATTCATTCTTCTTCATTGCCGCCTAATGCCAATAAAGACTAAAAAAAGTGCGCACTAGTGTCACATTTCAAATCCAGATTTACTTATTCATATTAATTAGTATTTTCTCGTTTATATCGAAATTCAGCGCAGTGATAATCTCAATTAATTGCTTAGCAGAATTTTATTTCCAGTCAGGATCAAATTACTGAACATCTTGTTTACATACCTCTCAGGAAAGAAGGAATGCCATTATGCAATGCCTAGCATCAAAAGGCATCTGCACCTGATTACCGCTAATGAAGAGTGAGTATTAAAAATTGCATCATTTTCCCGGCTCTGCTTACTCCAGCCATGTTGCTCGTTCAGGTTAGCAGGTGTTCTACCTGTATCGTAAAGTTCAACTCAATGACATTAGTAATTAACTACTTAACACATTTTTGGTTTGAACCTGTGTCAAATTATCGAGCACCACATATACCGGATGCGGTATAAATTCGTGCAAGTAATGCTTGAAAAAAATTGCGGTTTGGGGGAATATGTTCAAAAAGCCTTTGGATTTTGTTATTTCCATTAAAAATGTATTTAAAAATGACCGATAGATGACGCTCACACGTCATACCGAGACTGTTTATGGAAATCAGTATAGCTATAAAACACAAGGCTGGAAATGGATCTGTCATTCGACGCCAGTAGCATGCATTGGGACAGTTACGGA
Source organism: Argiope aurantia (assembly GCA_026543865.1). Lineage (NCBI taxonomy): Eukaryota > Metazoa > Arthropoda > Arachnida > Araneae > Araneidae > Argiope > Argiope aurantia. The sequence continues at coordinate 129,904 of JAPMOR010112576.1, read as the reverse complement.
CGGTGAAAGGAATTAAGGCGAAGAAAAACCTAATTTCATTGAATGGGATATGGAATTTAGTTCTGTTTTGAGGAAACGAGAAGATTAGATGATCGTCCAAGAAGTGGCAGAACATCCGTAAGCGCTGACCGCGTCCTTGTTGTCCAAAGGGTCATGAGAAATGTGGCAGCCGAGACTTCAACGGGGAGTTCCAGTGCACGTGAAGCAAGTAAAATAACAGGAATTCCGGAAAGTTCGATCAGACACATTCTGCACGAAATCTTGAAGCTGCATCCATACAAGATAGAGGCATTTCACCAGTTGTTTCCATCAGATTGCTAGAAAAGACAAGCCTTTGCAACATGAGTGCTCGCACAAATGGAAAGTGACCCACAATGGTTACTGAACATCATGCGGACAGATGAAACCCACTTTTTATTGCATGGTGACGTTAATACGCAAAACAGTCGTATCTGGGCAGCATCAAACCCTCGTGCGTACACGATCAAACCACTACATTGTCCACATGTGATGGTTTGGTGTGGTTTCACTGCGTCCTTCATTCTATGCCCTTTCTTTTTTGTAGTGCATTGTCCTGTATCCAGTTGAAAAACCTGTTCTGTCACTGCAGAACGCTAACTTAGGCTTTTGCGAGACCACGTTATGCCTGCTTTGCAGCAAAGACGTGCGTTATCTTCTGTCACCTTCATGCAGGATGGTACCCCGCCCCATGTTGCTAGTTCCGTTAAGACGTTCCTCCTAGACACATTCACTGAGGATAGAGAGAAAAGCAGAGGATGTAAGAATGAGTGGCCCTCACGATCGCCAGATCTTTCTCCAGTGGACTTTTGGTTGTGGGGATACCTGAAGTCTCGTGTCTACCGGGATTCTCCTGCCCCTTTGATGAAACTGAAAGATGTCATTCAATTGGCCGTTAGTGGCATCGATGCCGACATGTTACACGCAGCTGTAATAGGCGTAGTTACGCGCCTCACTTGGTTAATACCTTGTGGTGGCGGTCATGTTGAGCATCTTTTGCTTTAAAATAAAATGTACTATAATGTTAAATGTACTATAATACGAAGCAAGAGGAATTTAATTCTAAAATACACAGATGTCACTCTAGAATTTATAATAACTAAATTAATTTTAATTAAACTTGAAATAATAAATTAAATATTAATTTGTGTAATTAAATCAAAATTGTAATAGATGTATTATTATTGCAATAAATAAATCGCTTGTAATAATTCAGTCGCAGTTGTGTCTTCATATTATAAGCAATTTTTTACTGAATTATTGCTGTGTTCATTTTTAAAAACATAAAATAGCGATCTCATTTATAATGTAATCATGTTATTCATTAATTTGTAACAAATAGGAAAATTTGTTACTAATTCATATGTGACGCAATATAAGTCGCACATGACAAATTCTATCTTTTTTTTTTTTTTTTTGAAAAGCATTCGTTTGCATAAACTTATCTGTAGTTTACATAAGCGCATTAAGGCTAAAACTTAAAAAAAATGCAAATTTATCTTATGAGTAATACATCTGTTAAAAATTAAGACACATGTTTGAAGTTCTTAGTGTAATGCTAGTGCCTCTAACGTAATTTTATTTTATTCGTAACATAATCCTCGCGTTGCTTGAGAACCCACTTTAGCTGTTTCTTGCTTTTACATTTAAATTAACTAAACGATCGGACATTAAATTTTGAAGTAATTCCTTCCTTAACTGTTAAAATACTTTCTTTATCATATATATATGACATTTCAGTATAAAATAGGAAAATAATAAAATAAATAGAGAAAAAAGACAATCAATTTGATTTATTGAATTTTTTTTTCCTATGCAACTACTCTATTTTGTTGTTTCGTTTCCCAGATAAATTTCAACATTCACATCAAGCCTATTTTCTCGATTCTAACTTCCGCCGAATCATCAACAATAAAGTTTATAAGATGATTAAGAAGGCAGGATTCCCCTACTAATTGATCGCCAATGATTTATAGATTCTGCTATATAACTAAAAATAAATCATTAGGTGAATTCCTTGCAATAATTCAGTCGCAGTTGTGTCTTCATATTATAAGCAATTTTTTACTGAATTATTGTCATTACATTTTATTAACATGATAAAGTTTATAAGATAGAAGTTCATAGGGGACTATTATAACTTGAACCACTTTTTCTACTGTACTAGCAAAAACTGATCATATTGATTTTCACTTCCTCATGCACGAAGTATAGAAAAATTAATATAATCACAAAAAATTCCAACTCGAAGTAAAATTTTAACATTTCACACCTCTTAGAATCTGAAAAATGCCTTATTGATATTATATCTCGTCTGTCGGCGAACAGAATAACTCAAAAACGCTTTGAGCTAATCGGTTGAAGTTCAATAAAGGAACTTTGGAGATTTCTATTAAATTTTGAATGAAATCCATTCTAAGGAAGTCTGTCTGTCAAGCCGTTCAAGTACAAATGAACAAAATGACAGAAAAATGCAAAAAATTAAATAAAATAATTTTGGTTCATATATTTATTATCTAAAGTATAGGTACTTAAAAATTTTTAAACCAAATTCATTAAAAGTATAACCGCCTGTTTCTAAGCATTCTTTCATGCATATAATGCAATAACTCATAAACGTACTGACTTAAATTAATGGAATTCGGCATGTGATCTTATGTCTAAAAGTGCAATGTTTCACATTTTGGTTTCAAGTGACCGGGAAAAAGTTGTCCAAAATAACTTATTTCGCAGTGTATTCGTTAAAATCAAGCCAAAGTTTTATATTTCGTTACAACTATTCGCCAATGCCTGGCAAAGTTAAATTGTATGAGGGAGGGAAAGAAAAAATGCCTTTTACTGGAGGATTCTGGAAAGTTTTGGGGAGATCACTGATGCTTGTTTCGTCTATTTTAAGTAACATTTATTGAACTTCAGTTTTCACTAAAGAATTAGCAACTTTTTTGCTGTATTTGCAAAATCCACAAAACATTTCTAGTTCAACGAAGAAATCTCGTGTACTTTCTTTAACTTCAAAAACCGAAATTATTAAGTTATCTGGAAAGATATTGTCTATAATATTTCCAAATTCATATGTGGAAACCGATTCTGAAAACCGAAAAAGAAAATAGAAGAAACTACTCATCAGAGTAATGCTTTTTTAAAAGAAGCCATGCAAAAATCAATTCATAAGTTTCTTGATAACCCTCGAGGCCGGGATAGCCTGGTTGGTAGAGCGTCGGATTCGCATCTATTAGGTTGCGAGTTCGAATCCTGCCAACCGAGGATTCCCCCCGTGCTTGGTGGTTGACGTGCATTAAATCTGTGGTGGTCACAAAGTCCTCCATGTCGTGAGTAATCCCACTGGGTGTGCTGGGTCAGGGGTGATCGTTCTCTGATTCAGGTCTGAATTACGATCGGTGGTTGAGTGAATGAAGTCCGCCCCATAAAAAGGGTTGTGACGTGTATGTAGCTAAGTCGTTCTATTGGCCCTAGATGGCGCTACTATAGAAATAAGAGGCGCTCCCCCCCAGGCTTAAATCGGCTGTCATCGAACAGTGGGCTTGTCCATGGCAAGTGCCATAAGAAGCAACAACAAAAATCATGGATGATAATTTCAGATAAGAAAAAAATTAACTGGGAGTGTTCTGTGGTGGAAGATGAAATTGTTTCTTGTACCATATTGATTTCCATTAAATTTTTAATCCTATTTCGCATTTATTCCACAGGTGATAAGACAGAAAAGAATTATTCTTAATCTTATCTTATGATTTCGAGAATTTTATAAAATATTTCAAGAATCGGTTTAGGTAAATACTTAACTATTATGGCTTTTCATTCTCCAATTTTATTACGTGTTTTATCATGAAGGTTCTCAGCTGTTTTATATTTAATCTGAACTTTTTCTTTTTAAATAACCTACTGAATTTCATTATTGGCTTCTGGAAACTTATAAACCAGATTCCTCAATCCACTCCACATGGAACCATAATTTGTTTTGACCAGTTTCTTTATACGCTTTTATTTTTAGTTTATAAATATTTGGTTTTCAGACAATGTTTTTTAGTGTGGTACAGAACATCATATTTGGAATTTTGTAAATTGTTACTAATTAAAATAATGAGAGTACCGAATAAATGTTGCAAATTAATTGTCCAACATTTTTAATTACAATTTTCTTTTCTACTTCACACAAACAGAGATTCAACAGCTTATTTTTACTTTTAAGTCCGCGAAGTCCGCAATAACACCTTCTTGGAATGAATTTTAGCTTTCGAAGTCGATGCTGGAGGATACACACAGTCATACGACGCTTTACGTTACAATACATAACCCACTTCTTATCTACTGTCACAATCTGTGTCAAGAATAAATCGTTTTTGTACTGGGGGAGCAAGGAAACACAGGTGGCGATTCGATAATCCCGTTGATTAGATGTCAAGGTAGGTGGAATTGAACGACCGAAGGTCTCCGCTAATTTTTGATCGGCTGGGTTCGGGTTGTACCTTATGGCTTGGTCAATATCGTCTTCGCCTACGTGTGATGGTCGTCCACTCCTAGCTTAATCTTGCAAGCTTCTGCCTCCTTCCTTATATTTATCAAACCATCTATGACAAGTACCTTCGTCTATTTCATCCTACCTATAAACTTGACAAATATTGCGACATGCTGGGGCTTCCGTACTCTTTTTATCGAACTTGTATAACACACAAGTCTTATATGTTCCTTCTCGCTTTCAATGTTACATCTTCTGAGATTTTTTTTGAGATGAATAACTTTGTAAGACATATTTGAGGCATTCGCATATGTGTGATCCCACATTTATATGTGAGGCATCCACATGTTTGATTGATCGACGATTTGTGTCATCATTAGAATGTCATGTGTGACGTCAATTCCATTGCAAATTTGCATAATCAAAAACGAGTAGAACTTTTGCACTCACCCAAAATATAAAGATAAATGGTTGTAATTGTCAAAAAATTTGAGCTCGAGACTTTGATGGTCCCCCATGTTTCGGATCTCCCTCAATTCGAGAAACACGTTTTTGGAATTATGTCTGTCCGTCTATGAATACGATAATTAAAAAATGCTGTGATTTATAGGGATAAGATTTGGTATATGAATTTAATGCCAAATTTGCAGATATTCAGATTTTTTTTTTAAATTTTGGACGAATTCGTTTGAATGAAATTATGTATGCCCAAATATAAGGTAGCACAATAATTGCCAAACAAAGATAGCTAGACTGTGCAAATTTGTCTTTTAAATTGCAGATAAGTTCCGAAGTTTAAACCATATCCTTTAAGATATTGATTGACTGTAGATATCTACAATTTTGCATGAAGGCAACGACTTAAATAAAAAAAATAGTATGTGACCTTTACACTATAATTATAATTAAACAATCTGTTAAATTTTTGTCTTCGCGCAATCGGAAAAAAAAAATGCATCAAAATACCTAGTAGATTTTATAGTATTAGTGCATTAACCGCTTTTCATAGGATCAAACATTAATAGGATCATAATAAATATTGATCATTTGTACAAAATAATACACCGGTATGTCAGTTTCCTTACTAAATGAAAAATTCTGAATGTGAAACTTTGAAAATAATTTGAGGAACCTGATGACTCATGGCCCTCAATTCCTTGCCAGATGTCAACAATTCTATGAGCGTAGTTTTTAGTCACACATTTGGGAGAAAGGTTCCAGTATACGACTTTCTCAAGATTAACTGAAATATCTGTATTTTATTACTTTAATTGCATTTCCTTGGCATAGTATGTTGGAATCTCAAAACATAACATTATAATTAATCTTATCTATTTGACATCGTGGTATATCCTTTATAATACATTGATAGTTATATGATAGTTTAGTATTATAATTCATGCCACATTTTTATAGTTTATGTTCGAAATTATTAACATCATGTAGAATTGCATACTAATTATATTTAAAAACTCGCACACAGATATTTAAAAACTCGAAAACTCGATAAAATTTGCAAATTAGCCTTGACGTTTCTAATTAAATGTGTAAAAAGTGTTCTTCAATTTTTTAAAAAAATTTACATGGTAAATAAGGTTGCAATCAGAACTGAACTTATTTTCATGTATTAGTGTAACCTGTTAATACACTAATACATGTCTCTACTGAATTAGAGACCTTATTAAAGCATTATCATTGGGATAGTTCAACTGCTTTCTACAAGATAGGAGCCCTTTTAGGGATTATTGCTTTTTATGCAATTTACAATATGTTCAAAATACAATTTTCCATATTGTATTCAAAATGTATAAAATGTAAAATGTCCTTTTAAAAGAATTATTCAAATCGTTATTCATGATGGGCCAATGGATATAAAGCTAAAAGTTATGACATGTAGTTAATTTTTAGATAATAATGGTCCATTAGAAAAAAGAGTTTTCTCAAATTAAGTTAGAAATTTAATTAAAAACTATGAAAATTCGATTTTTTTTTCAATTGGGATTCAAGCAATGAATTGTTTAGAGCATAATATTGCACAAAAATTATTTTTACACCAATAAAACTCAAAAATACGCTTTCTAATTGTAAAAATTTTATTTATGCATAATATTGTGACAAAATTTCTTTAATTTTCCAACATGATATAAATGTAATTACTTTGATATGTAATAGCATCAAAATAAAATAACAACAACTATTTTTTATTACTTAAATTGTTAAAACCAAATTTACTACACTGAAATTCTTCTTAGATGGAGTTTGAATAGCAAATTTTCATATTTATCATCTGCAAATATGTTAAAAAATTATTTGTCCGTTTTATGACATTAAAAATGAAACATTTCTGAAATTTTTTATTGCAAATTGTATGAATTAATATTAATATTAACATTAAATTAATAAACAAATTCAATAAATCAAAGCATGAAATTTTCTATTATGCTTAAGATATATCATTCTTAATGTAACATTAATTCAATAATTTCATTTTCTAAAATATATGGGGTTTGTCATATTCGCAATATAATTAATACTAAAATGATATTCAAATATCAAAATCATCATTTTACATAGATACAAAGATGAAAATATGGTTTAAAAAAGATTATTCTGAGCTACAAAATGTCGCTTACAGGAACCAGTTGTGCGATCAAAATTGCTTTTACAATATAAATAATACAGTCGAATGACTTCTTTCAGAAAAATTATAAACAACATTACTTCAGGAAATTGCCATAATCAATATTACCTTTACTAATTATTATTTGACATTCATTAAAAAAGTTATTTTAATGTATTCACTTAAATACATAACTCGATTAAATTTTTCAAATTTTCTTTTCAAACATCGTTCTTTATTATTAGAACGATCAGAAGTTTTCATCCTCTCTATGATAAATAAAAAGAATTTCTAGAATAAAAGAAATTGTGAATAAGTGTTACTAAAATGAGTATCACCTCGGATAAGTTTATAAGTAATTTGATTTCTAACAAAAACATTTTTCCAGTTAATCGACTTGATGTCCTTAGAACATAAGTAAAATCATTTTTACGACCTCTTAAGCGTTAAGAGATTATTTCCCATCCGAAAAGTTATAAAAATAAAGCTCCAAATTAAAGACTTTCGTACTCTAATGAGTTGAGAACGAGATAATTAGAATTAATTTTTACAAAAAATGCGCTTAATTCTGCAGCTCCACAGCTAATAATAGCTGTAATTTTAATCTAGATAGTGATAATTAATACTTTTTAAATCTGTTATTAGCACTAATTTTAAAACTTAAAAATCTGAATTATTGTAAGAATTCATGTTATTAATGATGTTTCTAATTATTTCAAATTATAAAGTCAAAATGTGTTTCAGATACATCTGAACATTAAATGTTTCTTTTTAAAAGAACCAAAATACAAATGCGAGACAGCAAACAAATTTACCCCATTGAGGTTCATTGTGTACAAGAGGGTTATTATTAAACTTCTCCTGTAAACAGCATGTGCTACATTTTGAACTGGTGAACGGATGGCAATGACATTTGTTATAAAGACTATACACGCCTTTTACTGAAAAGCCTTAAATGTAATACAATAAACTACCAGATTGGAATATAGAAACAATATTAACAATCCAGAACAAGAATTATGAGTAATATGATAAGAAACAGAGAAACGCTGAAAACTAAATCGAATGTGCGAAGCATCACAACTGATCAGTTACGATCTGCTGTTAAACATACTGGTTATCGACTTGAAATTTTGCAGCTGAATGAGGATTGTCACTTGGTCACTTGGTGGTCAGCACCTTTCTCTACATTGTCTTGGACACGATTAACAACTGCTTCCGTTGTGCAATTTCGTCCTAATCTATTCTTGTTTCTGAACTTTTTTGAACTGAACTTTTTTTTCTCAAACAGCGTACTTTTACTTTTCCCTTACCTTTACTAAATGCTGTTCGGTGACAAGACGATCAGAAACTAGTAGATAAATGCTAATATTGTTTTTGTATTCCGTTTTAGTAAATTATTGAGTTAAATTTAATGTTTATATTGTGAAAAGATGCCTTCTAGTGGACATTTTAGAACTGATTTTTTTTTCAAAATTCCCTGAGAGCATCTCATGTATAATCTATATGCCAAATTTCATTGCAATCCGTTCGCACGTTTGTGTTGTAAGATGTTGTTTATAGGGGAAGTTTAATTATAACCGCCTTGTATATTAGTCATTTAAAAACTTCCATAGTAAAAAAAAATTAATTAAAAATTTAAGTAGTGTTTAATAAAAATTTTTATAATTATTCTGAATAAAGTACAAATGGATATATAAATATTATACGAATTAATTAATTTAGCTATATATTTTTTTTATATTCCAGAATATTTGGTGTAATTTTTATGTTTATTTATAGTTTTTTTATTATTAATTACATCATTTTTTTTACAAATTACAGCACACCGGATCGAACATCTTAAAATTATCTATTGCTGAAATTAACAGAATTAAAAGGAATCCTGATTAAAAAAAATCGAATCACATGTTGTTTTCAAAATAGTGAAAACGATTATTTGATTTCACTAATTATTACAAGTCATATGATGCATGAGTTGTAATAATTTCGTATCTTTTCCTTCATTCTCCATAGATTTAGATATAAGCTACAATCTCTATATCTATTTTTATCTTTTAAACTACATTATCAAATTCTTAAATTGTGTGGAGATTTAATTTCAAATTTCGTGAATAAATTCTTTTGAATTTTGAGAATATGAATATATTTCTGGTTAAACAGATTTATAAAAATTAATTATTTTGTCTAGTTTTCAATAACTCATTAGCAGGACGTACCTTTCTTTATGATACTGAAATCTATTAATGGAATTTAAAATTGTTATATACTTCATAACATTGAAATGTCGAATTTTAGTAGCTACCAAATTCTTTTTTTTTAATTTATTACTAGCCGCCATTGGAAACCAACCGGTTCACCAGTATTACCGCTCGCTACAATTTTCAATTAAATATTTTAAGTAACTGGTCTCTTAAGAGATTCTCAAACAAAACATTTTTAATCTTCAAATTTTGATAGTCATACCAAACTTATACTGTTGCTTAGATTGTTTCGTTCAATTTACTATATATATTTTGCTAATTTCTTGTCATTTCCGGTAAAACTTCAACTTTAATTTAAAGTGTCAATGATGAAATTGCAATTAATATAAAGATACTTTTTAATATAACCAAGCGTTTTACTTTATTTATCATCTTTATTGTTATTTATTTATTATTATTATTATTGAATATGAGTATTGCAAGCAGAATCGCTCGATATTTAAGTCTTATGTAAACTACAAAATATTTTTCATAATTTATGTAATATCACAAAGAATAATTCAACAAAAATTTCTCAGATTCAGCATAAAATGCATTTTTAGTTTTGCTTTCAAAAGGATTGAAATGAAATCAATAATAATATTTTGTTCCGGCCTATAAATATATTTCAAATATAAATTCTGAGAAATATTCTCGTCACACCAAATTTTAAATAAATGAATGAATGTTTCTATTTTCCACGATCAACTAAGACTTATTTATGAAGTATTGAATGTTGAAAATTTAGAAAAACTCAACATTTTCATAATCTTTGGCCAATTAATCTTGAGAAACCTGCACGCTGATTGGCGTATTTTCTTTGAAGCGATCGATGGAAAATCTAAAATTATCCTTTTTTTTTTAATAGTGATATTCAAATTTTCATAAATCATTCAGTTTAAGTGATTGATTTAGTTGATTGGAAATTAACTCTTTTTATTTAAAATATTAGTATTTCAAGAACATTTTGTTAATCGTGATTTCCACAGCAGAGGCTTTATGTAAAATCAAAAATTCGTTATTTATTAGAGCATTTATTGAATCTAGTTACATAAAATATAATCATTTTCCATTTAGACCAATTTAGCAGATATGTGTCTTACTAAAGATTTGCAAATTAGCTGTGTGGCGCTGATTTGAATGAATATCCTGTTCATATTAAGCAAAACTTGCCTTAAAATAAAACTGATTTATTGGATTAATAATATAGAGAATGTAAAAGATTATAAAATAATTTTTCTTGAATTTATTTTTTAGAAAAAAATAATACTTCTTATTTATATGAAGTTATTTACATTTCCTACAAACGATTTCATTTCCAAAAAGATTTAATTTATTTTTAATTGGAGCTTTAATCAATGTGATGGCAACACTTTGAAAAAGCTATTTTTTTCCATGAATGCGAAACGTGCTCGTGCAGCTTAAATTTTATTTTTATTTTGTACGAAAAAAATTGTTGAAAAATATAGTTAAAATATTTATTTAAAAATTCATTAAAAATAGAAATTTAATTTTAAGGTTAAAACATTGGTATCATTTAAAAGATATATTTTTGATCTTTAACTTCATGTAAAAATATTTTTTGTGCGGTAATATTTTCGGAAGTTATAGCAAAAACACGCAAAAATTTGCTTAAATTTTATATAAATAAAATTCTAATTAAAAATTCGAAAAAATAACCCCCAGGTGCAAAGTCCCGACTTCCAAGGTATACACGTGCCTAATTTGGTAGTTGTAGGTTGAATGGTTTGTCCTGTAGAGCTCCAACATACACGCACACACACACACACACATTGAGCTTTATTATAAGTATAGATATAGATATAGATTACATGAACGTTATTCTGAAGCACATGCGAGACTTATTAATAGAAAGGAAGTGATTATCAAAATGAGAATTTAAATTAGTACTTTTGAATTACATAATATGGAGAATTTTTAAGCATCTTTAATCAATTATTTGAAAGTTAATAGGGAAATTAATTTACCGAATAACTAAATAAGTTTAAGTAGATTCATTCCTTTAACTTGTTTGTCATTGTGAATGCGAAGCTAATTTAAAGGAATAATAATTCAGTAAATATTAAGATTGTACTAAAATATTAAAGGAGACAGTTGGATACTAAGAAAATCTTTGTAATGTGGAAACTGTAACAATTTGTATAATAAAATATTAGATATGATGTTTGGTTTACTTATCAAAGCTAATTAAATATCTGTTAAAGAAAAATTTAAAACAAGCTTTGTTAAGGAAGCATTACGTTTTTTATAATCTGGTTTAAAGAAACATTACATTTCAAATATATTGAGAATTTAAAAAAATAACATGGGGAACAAATATTCGAGGAAAGAAATACTAAGTAATTGTGCACGTTAATAATTAGACGTTTTTAACAATGAGTAGCAACGTAAGAAAAATGAACAGAATGTATCAAATATCAACATAATTCAATTTTGCATCATCTAAAGAACAATGGTAAACTGATAATAATCTCGCCAATAATGAATTTAGTAGTATTCAAAAGTGGTGTTTATTTATCGTTTTATTCAGGTTCGAATTTGACGGATGATTGAAAAAGGCAGTTTCTGGATGAAATTATTCATTTAAATCATCGATCTTTTGAATTTAATATTTAAGAAAGGTATTTCTTTTCTCAAACAAAATCGTTGTTTAGAATTTACATTATGAGATTTTAATTAATCGTATACTATATCTTATTTGGTAGAATCAATTTTCAGAATTAAAACAACATCTAAAGATATTGAAATAGCATCCAGAAAATATGAAACATCTTTTACATGCGAAAATCCTTCGCAGGCTCGATCATTTGATTTAGTTTTAAAATTACCCTAAAATCCAGAACTCATGAAAATTTATTTGATTTCTTTAAAATGTGAAAGGGCAAAAATCAAAATATTAAGTTGTTCTGAATTTATAAAATTGATAGTCAAATAAATGCTTTAAATTTAAAATCTTAGAATGATAAAATATTTCATAGTTCTCTACTCAGCATTCTTCTTTCTGATAGAGATGTCAATTCGTTTTTGACAATCTGTTAAGAACAATGTCGAAAGCGAAGTAATATGATAAATGTTTGATATTTTTTTATGCAGCTGCATAAAATGTGAGCTTCAGATTTTATTTTAAAATTTAGATGATGCATGCAGCCTTGTAGAGGCTTCGATAAGTTATGAATTAAGGCATATTTTAATATAGACTATTTAAACATTATAGTATTTACATAGTTATTCATATATAAATATTATATGGTTCAATTCAGTATACTATATTTATATGGTTCAATTCAGAACTATCAAAGGATATTAGTATTTTATACTGCCATTCTGAGCAACCTAAGTTAATACGAAAAACAGGGAAAAAATTAAGAAATCTCATTTAAATAGTTTCTATATTTCATTATGATATATGTTGGATCATAAATTTTGATTTAAAGATCATCAATAATTTTAATAATTTCTGAATACAATAAATAACTATACAGTAACTGAATACAATAACTAACTGAATACAATAAATAATTTCTGAATACAATAAAAATAGTTAAATCAACAAGATATTTAATTGTTATCAAAGTTATAAATAAGCATAAAAAATGATATTTCTTCAATATTTAATTTTTTTTTGCTAACCACTAATAATTTAAGCTGGAGAACTTTAATATAGTTTTTTTAGAAGCAGGAAAAAATGTGTAAGAAGAAGGACAAAAAGGAAAATTAAAGTATTTTCTTCAACTTAACTATAAAGTCAATTTGTAACTAATAGTATTAACTGAAAATACAATGTGAAATATAAATTATAAAGTAATACTAAAATACTAGCAAAAAGCTCTAACTAAAATGAGAGTGTCATGAATATAAAATAATAAAAATTGCAGATCTCGGCTCATTAATCTTTGCTAAAATCCAATATCAAAAAATGTAAATTGAATATAAAGTTTACGATCCCATAAATTATTTTTGACTATTTTTACTTTTATTCACACACCCATTTAAATATTTAAATCTTTCTAGGTTACTTATCACTAAAACAGAAGTTCAGATTTTGGTTTTAAAAATGGCTCAGATCATAAAATGAAGAGAAATTTTTACTTCCATCAAGAATTACAGAAAGAGAAAGACAATTATATTATATGATTATATTACGAAGATTGTATTATATAACATGGTGTACACAATCAAAACAGTTAACTGTGAATAAAAGTCTTAATGTCGTTGAATTTGGATTTATCGTCCATTTTTAATTGTTCTACATCACTTAGAAATTTTAACTGAATTTATAGGGTACATTAATTACCTGATAATTAGTATCTTTAATTAAATTAACTAATTATCTGAAACTAATTCGATTTTAATATACAAATCAAATGAAGAAGCTCATATTATTAATTGATAATTATTCTAAATTTTTCTGAGTATATCTGGATTACAATTGTGTTCATGTGGGCAATATGCTCTTTATATAAATGTGGGCAATATGCTCTTTATATAAAAACGACAGAAGTGATATTACATAAATATCCACAAGAATAATACATACATGTACATGCAATACATAAAAAACAATACATACATATATATATATATATTGGATAGTTTAAAATGGACTGATTTATTATTTGTTCATTTTTCTAGTTAAACTAGTATGGAATCATTCAAAATTTTTCATATCATGTTCAATTATTATAAAATAAATGTAAGAAACATATGTAAAGTCGGAAATTGATAAATAGAACTTACAATATATGGAATACAGGCTTTAGATCTTGATAATGAGAACTTACAATATAAAATTAAATATACAATACAGCTAATATTTCTAAAAATCGATATATTATCAGTTGAGTTATTGGAATATAAGCCAATATTGAAAAATATTCAAGAATAGAAATTAAATTATAAAAAATAATATTAAATGAAAAGATTTCTAGTTACATTTTAATAACTTTTATTACATTTTAGTACCGTTTTATGTAAATAATAGATTGTTCCATTTAATTTAAATAATAACACTTCTTGCCTTTTTATAGATAAACAAAAAAAAAAAATAATAATTTCACATATTCTTTCGAAAGTATTACATAAACATTATTCACTGAGAAACTAAGTAATTAAAGTCTTATAATTGAAAGTATTTTTTATAAAAGATTAAAAAAAAATCTGAAAAAAAACCCATGATTTTTTTTATTTATTTTTAATGACTTCAGCATTTCCACAATACAAAAAAAAGTGTTTGGAGTGTGAAAGTAGGTTGTTTCCCTCTATTTCCCTTTTTATAATTTTATTAAATATATATATTAAATAATTATAATTTTAATTGAGAAGATAGACATTCTTAATGCGAAACATTTCGCTAAATGGCTTTGTTAAAATAAGCGTTTCGATCATATATCTGAAAAAGAAATCTGATGTTCTCAAATATTGAATAAAATCAAGCAGACACCTGATACATCTGGTGATCAATATAATTTAAAATTTATTCCTGAAATTGAATTAAAATACCGAGATAATTTATAAAAAAAAGTTATGCTAAAAATGTTAATATTAAGTTATTTTTATTCTTAGGAGTCCTTAAAGAGTTAATTATGCTAATATTGCAATAAAAAGAAGTTGAGAATCTCTTCATTTTTTTCATCAAATTTATCTGTAGCTTATCGTAACTTTAATTTCCAAATGACATTTTTTTAAATTCACACACCACATTTCTGCTTTGAAATAAATTGTGGCAGGAAAAAAAAATTCCAATAAAATGGAGAACTGCTAATGGGGTTTTTTGGCAATTATGGCTCCCTCATAAAAATTTAAAATTATTTTTATAAAGAAGCCACTATTTTCCAATTTTTTAAAGTGCTAAGCAAGGATCGCTAATAGATGAATATCGTTTCCAATAATAATTTCTTTTTCTCTTTAAAAATATTTGAAGTAGAGTTCCCTTATAAATTCAGAATTTATTACGAAATGCAACAAAAACTAGAAAGTCTTTAAATAAAAACAATTTGAAAAAAGGAATGGTTTTAATTTATTAGAATGTTTTTGATTTCATTTATTGAAATGAAATATTTACTAATCTACTCTCGAGTACTAATTTCATGCTAAATGATATTAATAAAAAATGAAAGCAATTCTAGTTGAAAGCAATTTTATAAGCAAATTGATGAGAAAGAACATAGTGAATTACTTGCCTCAATATATATATATAGCATATTACTTTTCTTCTTTTACCAGAAAGTAATTCATCCTACAAATGGAATGAATGCTTCAACACGTCAAATGTTTTGAGCTATCTGTTACACAGAATGTTATAGTTTGGCAATTAAAATAATCTACATTGAATAATTAAAAGCAATTTCTGCAACCATGAAGAAAAGGTTTATGCTTAAGTTTAGAAACTAAACTTATTTTGAAAGATAGAATAATAACCAAATAATTTTTTCCACAGAAGCAGATTTTCAGAAAAACAACAAACAAAAGAAAATTACAAGCGGATAATTTTTATAAATTATAAAAAAATTAAATACAAAATTTACTGCTAACATAGGAGCAATAATTAACTGATTTTCAGTTTCTCGTGTAAGTATATGAAGGAACAGTATTGTAACTGTAAAAAGAAATTGGAATTCGAAACTTTGGCGAACTGCCATGTTTCAGTCTTCTAATGTGTTAACACACACACACTTACAGAATAATGTCAGTATGCTGCTGTGAATATGACAACTCAAAACCGCTTTGAAGAATGAAATCGTAAAAGAATGAAATCTTGTATACAAATTTAATATCTATTATATTTTGAAGAAAATTTATTAGGGAGAAGGTCTGTCTGTCAGGTTGTCCAAATGTAAATCATCAAGAAAAGTGAGTTATATGGATAAAATTTGGTACTCATATCTCATGCATTTTAAAATGAAAGTATATGACAGATCTGGTGCCAAATATGTCAAAAGTGACCATTTGGCAGTCAGTAATTTCCCAAGCGTGTAAATGAGATAGCACAAAAATCCAATGGCTTAAAAGAAATTTGGCATGTGATATTTAGTATGTGTGTGACTAGAATTAGAGGTACGTATTATATTTCATCTCTAATCGACAGGATGAAAGACGGCCAAATACACATCTCTTTAGTATCCAAGTGATTATTAGCCCCCAACTGCAAGTTATGCTCTTTCGTAACTATTGTTTACCAACGTCATAAGTTTAATGACGTAAAAGTAAATTTATCAGGAAAAGTTTCGGGAGATTATTCCTACTGGCTGTTTTACTATAAACTGAACTAGAAATACAGGTTTTTTTTAAACTGACGGTACTCAGAGACCTCTGTAACTTGAACTATCAGCCGCAAAGCCACCAAATTTTGTACGGGGACTATTGACGATATGGGAAAAAGAAATCTGCAAAATAATAATAATAATAATAATAATAATTCCAAAAGTTGCCGATAGGCGAACATGTGGCGCTTTACACTTTTAAACAGCTAAAGTTTTGCATAACACACGATTGAAAATTGCAAAATACAAAATCCCGATTACGTAGTTGACACCAGCGCCAGTATTTTGAGTTGTAAAAAAAGTGGTGCATAGAAAATCATTTTAAGTATCAGTTGATTTGTAAAATGCCTCTCACTTTAGCACAGCGTGCATTACTTATGAAGATCTTTTATCTTAATCAATCTAATGCAGCAGCCGCTCTTCGCGAATTTAGAAGTCGAAACAATTTACCTAAAGGAACTGTATAAATTAGTGCGGTGAAAGCAATGATTAAAAAATTTGAGAAAACAGGCTCGCTCGTAACTCGGCTTAGTAGAGGACGGAACCCTGTGTCGGAGGATACGATTACAGATGTTACAACTGCAATTGTTGAAAGAAATCAGTACTGCTGGTAATTGTAGCATAGTGGAGTTGCCCAAGAACTGGATGTCAGTTCTTAAACAGTATGGAAAGTTTTATTCTTCCAAAAATTCTTCAATTTTACCCATATAAAATTAGTCTTTTGCATGAATTAAAACCTGCATATTAGGATCTTCAATTACCTTTTGCTTTGACATTTCTTGCGAGGAAGAAGGTCGACAAAGCTTGGCCTCAGACAATTCTCTGGAGTGATGAGACCCATTTTTATTTCAATGGGACTGTTAACACTCAGAATTCTAGAATTCGGGCATCTGAACAACTTCATGCATTTCAAGAAACATCATTCCATTCTCAAAAAGTAATTGTTTGGTGTGGATTTACAGCATATTTTTATCATCGGACCATACATTTTTGAGATTATTACTCAAGCAGCGCCGCAGACCTGTTTCGCAAACGCTCAAAGATATCATGAGATGAAAGATATGCTGAGCAGTTTTGTTATCCCACAATTTCAGCAATGGCAATTCTTAGATAAAATTGTCTTTATGCAGGAAGGGGCACCATCACATATTGGCACATCCGTTACAGCAACTGTTGCGCCACCACTTTACAGAAAAAAGAGTCATTAGTCACTGTTTTCGTGTTGCACGACTATTTCGCTTCCCGGATCTAATCAAATGTGACTTTTTTCTGTAGGGTTATTTAAAATCGCAGGTTTCTCTTGGTGGAGTCTTTAAAGGAAAACATAAAACGAACTGTTATAAACATGCCTCCTGAAATGTTGCATTCAGCTGTACAGAATGCAATGCTTAGTCCAAGAAAATGGAGGTCATATTGAAAATAGCCTATGTGTTCCCCGGAAAAGTGATTCTACTGAATAAAAGCAAAAGAACAAATAAAAAAGAAGTCGAATACAATCTCTTCTCTCTTTTTGTTTTTTATTTGTAACCATTTACAAAGTTATTTTATCGAATAAATTATATTTGTGGAAAAAGTAATTCTTTGTTATACATTTATCTTTCTGTTTACTGTAGCGTTTTAAAATTTTATCCTGCAGTTAAATTTAAAATTTAGATCAAAAACACTACATTCCTCCTATTGGCAGCTTTTTGATTTTTTTTTTGCAGATTTCTTTTTCCCATGTCATTAATAGTCCCCGTTCAAAATTTGGTCACTTTGCGGCTGATAGTTCGAGCTACAGATGTCTCTCAGTACCGTCAGTTAAAAAAACACCCTGTATTAGACCCTGAAAATGTTGATAGATTTTAAAATATTTTTATCTGATTTATTTTCGTCTTTTTTTTCAGATGAAATTCATATTAAATTAACATGTTTATGGAATGA
Organism: Argiope aurantia; assembly: GCA_026543865.1. Classification (NCBI taxonomy): domain Eukaryota; kingdom Metazoa; phylum Arthropoda; class Arachnida; order Araneae; family Araneidae; genus Argiope; species Argiope aurantia. The sequence goes on along the minus strand of JAPMOR010112576.1, from coordinate 111,346 downwards.
AATGGACGAAGCAATTAATTCAATTTCATTCCTTGAATGAAGAAATAAGCTTATTTCGTTTGTAGAATTTAAAATTAATACATCTGAAGATATTTACCTAGAAACTAAGAAATAATAAATACGCTGTACTTTTTCGTCCATTATACAAAATTTCTGCAGAATCCGCAGTATTTAATTCCGCGAATTACTTTGTATATATTGAAAGATTGATTTAATTAAATGATTTGAAGATTATCGGAGGTTATATTTGTTGTAGGGGGGAGGGACTGCCATCATAAATCAAATTTAAGTTGAAACGAGGACAGTCATTCCTCTGCTGATTTCTCATTTTATTAAAGATAAAAAGAGAATTGATTGCGCTTTTTCCATTAAAGTTTTAAGAATTGAATTCTGTTACTTAATTAACGATAAATGTACTTTTTTTTGTAATTTTGTTTAAATGTCCAAAACAAAGGAAATAAATCAACGCTGTTACAAGGAATTCATTTGCTGAAGAAGATTTTATTCGGTTAAGCTTCTTTAGGGTGTTGATTTAAAAACTATTACTTTTACTAAATTATTTTAATTTTTGAAATATAGCGTATTTTAGGCATTTCGTTGGAGCATGCAATAATTGCGTATATTTTAAATTTTCATTACTTTATTTTTTTTGCTTGCCTATTTTATAAATTTTATTATTTTATTTATGCATTTAATCTGACAATTCAGACTACCTAAGACAAATATAAAACGAATTAATTTTAAAATATTTTTATTGATACACAGCTTTTTCCTGCGACAAAAAGAAGAAAAAGAAAACTTAGATTGAGGGCATGCAAAGACCGCTGTAAATAAGGTAAGTGGTCTTTGACTTTAGATTTACCAAAGGGTCATTTTGACCGTTCGGAGAAAAATGTTCGTTAATTTTCTTAAAGAAAATTATTGGCGTATTTTATGAGAATATTTTAATTAATTTTTACTTACTTTTATCAGGCATATAATCGCAAATGTTACCTTTTTAAATTTTTTTTTAGTTTCGGAGGAAAATACAAGGTTAGCAAGAAATAAGTTAACCACTTCAGAGGGCTCTAAAATGCGTTCTATTGATCCAAATGAGATAACATTTGAACTACAGATTATTCAGATGATGAGATGTACATTTATTAAATAAAAAAAAGTACGAGCATTCACTGTTAGGTGGCTCTCTAATACACATAAAACCATTTAATATGGTTTATAATTGTTAAATAAAGTAAAATTAAAATTTCTCAATATGTCCTCCTTCATTTTCAACAACAAGCTCTAATCGGAGAACCATATTTTCTATAGATGACCGAATTGAGTCTGCCGGAATATTAAAAGTATGACGCCGAATGTTGTCCTTCAGATCTGGTAGAGATGATATCCTTTGTCGGTAGATATTGTTCTACAAATAACTCCACAACCAAAAGTCGAAAACGCGCGTTCGGTGATCTAGGAAGCCATTTTATTGGAAAATTACGGTGCTTCTGTAAAATGCAGTATTAACAATCGCAATACACGAAAATCAATATGACGCGGTGCAAACTCCTGCATGAAAATGGTCTTGAAGGCATCCACGCTGTAGAAGAGTTGGGATTACAAAATCCCTCAGCATATCATGGTACCGTTGTCCTGTGACGAAACAGGCTGGGATTCCATTTGAAGTTACCTCTTCAAAGAAATACGGTCCAATGATTAAGGTAGCTGTAAAACCACACCATACTGTCAATTTTTCAGGATACAAGGTTTGTTCCCGGATAACGTAAGGGTTTTTCTCTGCCCATATTCAACAGTTGTGAGTATTAATTTGCCAATTGTGGCAAAAGTGAGTCTCATCTCTCCACGGAATGTTCCATGGCCAAGTTGTGCCCAGATTTTTTAAATTTCTGCATCATTTTGCTTAGGGCACCTGAAGGACCTTTTCGCATCTGCTTCAGACTACGAAATTCCTTTAGAGCTTCAACGGAGTTTTGTTGGTTCTGGTAAAACAAATTCACCAGTAGCGCTTTTTCTTGCAACGTAGGCATGAAGAACAGTGAAGAAACTAATGCTCGTGCAGAATCAAGCATTCTTTTTATCCAATGAAAAATGGTAATAGACATGCGCTGTAACGCAAATTATGTTTCACATTTTCAATGTATGCAAATGATTGTCATTTCTATTACAGCGCCATCTGTTGGTGAATTTTTGTACTCATTTTAAAAAAAAATAATATATGTAAAACGCATTGTTTGAATAATCTGTAGTTCAAAGTTTATCTCATTTGGACCAAAACGCATTTCAGAGTCTTAACTCTCGGAATTAGAGTTAGACTGAACTGTGTAACTTATTTCTTAATAACACAGTATATAGTAAACCTACTTTTACCAAAGGGTTCATTTTGATCATCCGAATAAATGTTGTTGAGAATACATATATTTACATTTATATATGTAACGGCTGGATAGGGACGCACAAAGATATAGGTATAAACATATAAATAAGTATGAGTTAGCAAAATGTGTGAATAAAAGAAGCAAGAAGAGAAAGCCGAAAGTCAGTCACATAGAAGCTATAGTAAGAAAATGTAAGAATCAATATTTTGGTAGAAGATGATGGTAGAAGAAAAGATGGGCTTGAAGATTTAGATCAGAATATAAACACTTTTTATGGTAAATAAATAAAGAGAAACTTCCTTTCCATCACAGCACACCTTAACAAATATACTAAAAATATATAAAAAAAATAAATCAGTATATATATATATATATATATATATATTAATTAAATACAGAAAGAGTAAAAATTACCCCTTGGTAGAAATAAGTATATGCCAATTAATGGTAATGCCAAAAAATGCTGATATATGCTCAGCGAATTTTGTCAGAAGGTCATTGGTTCATATAATCAAAATAATTCACCACTTCAGATAAAACTGTATATAATGGAATAATTTGTTTGAACAATTAATGAAGATAGAGATTACTTTCCTTATTAAAACTATTCTTCGCTGAGCAATAAAGAGGAACAAATAAGAGTGTTTGATTGACCTCTAATTCATTCACCTTATTCCTTCACCATTTTTTGCTAAATTATCATCTAAAATCATTATAACAATGAATTCAAGAAATTATCATGTATTTGGAATTCCGTAATGAAAAACTATAGTATAACTAAAATATGAAAAAAGGTTATGAAACTTCATATGAAAAAGGCTTGTTCTATAACTTTTGTTCAGTATATGCTACAGACGAAAATTCAGCTTTTAATCAATGTTATCTCTAGATAGATCATAAATATAATTATCTAACATTTTATTTTTTTCCTTACATTCCAAGTTGGAGTCAAGTTTTTCTTTAAAATTATTTTTGATCTTCATTATTATATATTAGACGATTTCTTTCATACCAAAAATTATCTATTTTATTTGCTATTAAAATTTCACTCAAAGAACTATTAAATAATTGAGTCATGATTTCTACGCCACCTGGTTCTGTTTGGTTGCCTAAATTTGACTCTATCGATGTGATGAAATTATTATCTAAAGGCCGAAGAAATATTTTGACTACATACAATTTTATCAGATTATTCAAAACCATTTAGAATTATTCGTTAGAAATGGAAGTTATCCATATGATCCATTTATTATTTTAACAAGTGAAATGGATCGGATACAAAAAATTAGATTCTAATCAACAGAAATTTGTAATTCAGTATCGAACAATCCTGAAGAGACTATTGATTTCCTGGATAAGAATGCAAAGTTACACTAATGAAGTGTATTTTCGAAACAAGTTAAAATAATAATCGGGCTATTGGAATTCCCTGTTCACTGCTAATATCGTTATCCTGGTTAAATATTAGTTTTCTGTCTAGTTAAAGCCAGAGTTAACATTTCTAGTGTTATTAACCGAAAACTAAATTCTTTAGATCTTTTCTTCTTCTAAATTATAGAATTGCGACTTTATTATAATAAATTTATTTATTTATTTGTTACTTAAGATAATATGTTATTTCTTTTTTTAAAGGATTAGTAAAATATGTTCTGTTTAATTCCAATTCGTTGACTATTTTGAAGTTTGTGAGCATAATTTGTAAAGTATTAAAAATGACGTTTCAATTACTGTCATCAATATTAAAAATCAGCTCTTTATCAATATAATTCTTTACAAAACGTAAAGTTTAGCTTTATATAAATCGGAATAAATTTATTTTCGTAATTATGCAGCTTTAAATGAGAATAACATAATTTTTGCATGATATTCTATGTGCAACTCATATATCCGTTCTTTGATTCACAAGTAGTGAAACACTTATATTCTGTTTTTCACTACTATTGTAAGACTGAATAATATTTGTAATTTCACTATTCAGTTTTTTTTTTGTTACCATTCAAACTTGTATACAAGTATTCTTCGTAAAGTATTTAATATTGATGGATCTATTTACATATAATTTCTGAAAAATATCTACACAAAGTAAAGCAAAATTATACATTATCGATTTTGGATATTGTATGGATGTTTTTTGGCCATATTTTTCTTCTTTCATATTTTTTATTATAAATTTCCAAGACCCATTTATTCAATCTTCAAAGAAAATAAAGCGAAATCAATAATAAAAAAATATTATGAACTGTTGAAAACGTATTAATAATTGTGACATACTTTTGAGTTAAAATTATGCTCGAAGATATGATTTCTTTCTTACTTTCTTATTAATGATATATTTTTATTTCCAATTTCACATATAGCTAAATTGTAAAATTCATCGTACATGTGAATGTGGTTTTAAATTTATGTTTGCCTTTTAAAAAATCTGATTTAATAAATTTAATGCATTTATTCTAATTTATTTCTTTTTATTTATTTTTTATTGAAATTATTTCTGTCTTGGTAGCAATATGGAATTAATAAGTATGCCCGATCAGGGATGGAACATATTAATTTCTTTTCATCTTCATAAAATATATTTTGCAATTTAGTTGCAATTTCAATTATTTAAAATTTTTCTACTAGAAATAAATCTTTTTTTTTGAAATTTAAAGATTTAGATTATTATTAAGCTACTTCAAAATGAAAATATTAATGAGCTAAGCCAGAAAATTTAATTTCTGAATGAATTCTGTCATATTACTCATAGACAATTCGGAGTAAACTCTATTTTTAAAATTCTATTCAACACAATCTCTTCGTTTTTGTAAATCTGAAAACGTTTGTTATTGTAAGTCACTAAATTTTCGCATTTCGAAAAGTTAATGTAAATGAGGAAACATGCTTTTTAATAAGGTAAGACTTATTTAAATAAATCATTTCCGTTAACGAAATGAAACAGGATGTCTTGCTATAAGGTCTAAATTCATGAAGAAATAACAAAAAAAAAAAAAAAAAAAATGCACGTTTAATTATATAAATATCAAGTTTTTTAAATATAAATAAAGAGGTTATAACTATGTTTAATACTGCATCCAATATATATTTGCGACTTAGCTCTTGTAAATATTTAGTTGCAAAACAGAAATACTATAGATACGCTCATAGATTCTCTTTTGAAAAACTAAGAACGATAAATTTTTCTTGCATATAAATATTATCTTGCCATCTTTAGGATTAAATTTTCACAAATTAAGGGTGTCCAAAAATAGTAATTAAATTATTCAAAATTATCGGCTTCATAGGAATTCGAAATTTATGTTTTTGGCAGTCGATTTAGTTGTACTGCTCCATTCTTTGCAGATCTTTGAAACTTCAATCTTCTATTATAAGTTATATCTTCTATTATAAGTTATATATATTCTAATCGCCGATAACTTTTGATAAATTAAAACAATTAATTTCCTTCACATTAAGTTTAAAATAAATTTAAATTTTATTAAATTAAAATTTTAATAATCACATTCATTTCAATGATTCTTAAATGCATAAAAATAATTTTAATTCCACTCTTTATTTCTGCTGCAATGGAATAAAGACAAAAATAATAATTATTATTTCTTAATTATTTCTGAAATATAATTAATAATATATTTAATTTGAGAAAAAATTACTTCTTTACTATCTAATTTACTTCTTTAGAATTTCATCAGATGTGAAGGTAAATTAAATTTTAATCAAATCGATACATTGTAGAAGTCTGTTAATTGAATTTTTCTCTTGATTTTAAATATTTATGTTATATATATATATATATATATTCAAATCTGACAGAAGTGATTTTGTTTGAAAATGTAACATCAATTTAAACTATTCTGCGTTAAATCTTTTTTGTGCGTTAGATTTTTATATGACCTTTGATGTAAAACAGGAAAGAAAATGTTCTGCTTTTCTGTATGCGTGACCAATATCTAGTTCAATACTTTTTCCCCTTCTTACGTGTATTCATTGATTTTTTTTTTAGTGCTCAAACTTTCTAAACTTGGCTTGGAACTTTACAAGTGCTTCAATAGAATTGTGAATATCACAGAAAACTAAAATATCAGTTAATTTTTTCCAGAGAATTGCAGGTGATGCATTGCCAAAATTTAATTTAATTTCTTTTGTGAAAATTATTTTTGCTTCCTGCGTGAAATTCATTCCGTGATTATTAACATACTAAAATTATAGTTTTAGAATGCACTATAACATTGTGAAATAATTTATTTGTATTCTAAGTAATTTTGTTCTACATTTTTTATAAGCCTTTTGAACAATTCTTTGAAATCTCTGATAAATATCAATGGAAATATATTAGCAAATTTTAAGAATGGAAACAAAAAAACTTATTTTTATAGTTATTAGTATTTTTTTTACATAGGACTAACTTTCAACGTCATGCATGAATCAATTTAGATGACTTGTTTACAACTCCCTCTGTATGAATATAATTAATGTTGAAATTCTGAAAATACTGAAAATTTGTTTTTCTTTTATGGATTTTTTCTTAAGGAAGCAACCATTAAACTTTTTATTATACCACAGACTATATATATTTCAAAACTAGTTTACATGTTATAGAGAAGATTTTATTTGAAATTATTTTGGTGGATAGGTTTAATTAAATATCCAGACATCCAAAGCAATTATTTGAAGTAGTTTGGGTTAAATAACAATAAAATTGTTAAAGTTTAAAATATATCAGAAAACCAGAAGTTTTAACAGAGTTCAGTACTACATTTTACAGGACTGTAATTTCACTCATAAAATACAAGATAATACTAAAAATTATGCAGATCTTTCTTATTTTAGCATTATATTGTGCATCATATAAGAAAATATTGTCAATATCTTAGTTTCTCCTGAGAAAAAAAATAACGAGAATATTTAATTTTTTTGAAGTACAGACTTAAAATAAAATAAATTTAAGCTTTTTAAATGTAAGTGCAATTTCGATACAAAAATTTTATTCCAGAAATTAAAACAATTATTTAAATCCTAAAATAATATAATCAGTCATATTCATTTAACAATCAATCACAAAAAGTCATATAATGATCTGTTTTCGTTTTGCTAAGTAAATACATTTTCAAAGCAGCATTTGATAATGTAAATTCAATTTGTTGAAGTACATACGGATTTTTTTTTACATTAAAAAATCACTGCTGATAAATAAAGTGCTAATTAAGTACACATAGATTTAAAAAAATAACTTTAACTCAGATTTTTTTCAACTTTTCCGTTGATGTCTAATTTCTTTTGTAAACATTTTTGGGAAAGTGAAATGTGCATTTTCAACAAAGTCCTGTCATTAGTAGTTTAGAATATGCAATGATAACAAAATGACTTTTTTTATAAAGCGCTTTTAAATTTTCATATGACTCTGCAATGAATAAAAGTCATTAAAACTTTTCCAATCCGAATGTGTATTAATTCAATGGTAAAGGTCATTTCCAAGTCAAATTGTCACCACCTTTTACTCTTCAATATTAAAAAAAGAAAAAAAAAATATTTCTCATAATTACAAAAAAAAAAAAAAAATCGTATAATTACATAACAGTAAATTTAAAAATATGACATATAATTTATATTTTTAAAATTATGCTCTTAAAAATGAAAGTTTCGGAAGCTTTTTAGTTTCTTATGTGTTGAAAATAATTTTAATTTATTTACTTATCACAGAATAAAACTTTATTCTTTTTCTTTTTGACAATACAGTCGCTAACATTATGGTTCACTTTCTAGCTTGGAACTAATCTGCGTTTCTCTTATCTGATAGTAATAATTTCTTTTTTCAATCAGAATATTTCACAATGATGGTTATTTTGAATTTTAAGTTCCATAATCTGAGATATTAACCTCCATTAAATTAAAGCAAATAAAGTGAGATAAACCTTGTATATAAATTTTAAAGCAGGAACCAGAAGTTCTGAAAAATGTTTTGATGAGACTTTTCTTTTTGAAATTTTTTAACCATGATTATTAAATTTGATTTTTTAAACTTTATATAAGTATAATTTTGCAATCAATATTTCTTTCAGTTCCTTTCGCCTTGGAACTGAAAACTTGTGTACTCGTTTATTTTACAAAGAATTCACTGCTTCAATATCTTTGGAGCATAATTATCAGTTAATCAAAAAATTTAATTAAATATTTTATTCAATACCAGTAGCAACATCAGGTTGTATTTTTTTAAAATAACTTAACATAGGAATTTTGTAATTTTTTCTATAATAAAATTAATCCAAAATGTAGGAAGTAATTAAAATAAATATAATTTATTACTTTTATTATAAATAAGTAATTTCTGAAAGATATGTCATTAAATTTACTCATCAAATTGTTGTTCATTATATATTAGACTAAACATTTATTTTCGTTAAAACAATCTAAAAGCTAAAAATAATTGCTTCCAGAAATCTCAAACTTTTCTGTTTTCCAGCTTTGTATCCATGGGATCTGAAGTGGATTGTTTATCTTGGGAGAGGAATCATTTTATGATAAATAAGAATTGCTTTCAGCTGTTTCTGTCCCATTAGGATAACTTCCAAGTCAGTTGGGTAAATTTGACTTTGAGATGCATACCTTTATTGCTGTTCAAAAACTAAATATACCCAGGCTTAGTTTTCTTCTTTCCCTACAATCTGGAGAAATATTTGATAGCAATAATATTATATTCCACAAAATATATGAAAAATGCTCGAATTGCTTATGGGTATGCGTATCTTCAAAAGTATCTCAAAGATTCCTCTTTGGAATTAATGATTTTTAAACATCATTGTGAGAAAAAATTATGATTTAAGTTATTTTTTTCCACTTATACGAAAAATATCGTTTTCATCTTTATGCATGAAATAAAAATTTTCGATTGCAATTTGTCATTTCAGTGAGAAATTACTTTTCTTGGCAGTACCGATAATAAAATGGATGTGCAGTGAAATATCTGAAAGAAAACAAATGGATATTCAAACAGTCTAAAAAAATTATAACTATTATACTGATACGGAACCTCAATATAATAGTTATAATTTTTCTTTAATATTATGGAAGAAAAAATATCGAAATTCCTTTGAACGTTCATTACGTTCTATGTAAGTAACATTAATGGCTTTGCTTATATGCAAATTATAATTGATTTCCTGTCGTTAAAATGGAATAAAAAATTAACATATAATGTTGCTTAAAATCATTCAAATTGTCTAATTTCCACTGCTGCACAATTATTTAAATGAATTCCCAAGCAAAAAAATCAAATGGCGATATGTCTGGAGATTTAAAGCCAGACAGACATTCATCTATCAGCATAATTTAAAGAATGATAAAGAAACTCTAATGCTTCTAAATCGTTTTACTATTGCAGGACATCAGCAAGGTCATGATTCTTATATCTATCTTATGATCTTGGGGAAAATTGTTTCTTTGCCTCCCATTGGTAATATGAGAAATTATAATTACCGTATCGACTTTTATAGGAAACAATTGTAAAGGAAAATCGATGTGAAGCAATAAAATGAATGGCTAATATAACTGGAAATAGTTTTGTCTTTTTTTCAGATAATAGTAGCAATAAAGTCGGTCCCATATCAAGATTCCTATTTATAGAACATTATATTAATTTCTATTCAAGGTGATTATATTTTAAAGGCGATATATGAATCCCCCAAAAGTAGACGTATCGTAGAAGGGAAAGGAATAAAATTTTGATAGCAAATATTACTTGGTTTGTGTTTAAGAATGATTTGGAGAGCAATATTCAAGCAGTTACTGTTATGGTTATAGTGATAAACAGTACTATTCCTGATTTAAAAACGATTAACACGTAAGTTTTCAACGAAAACGTTATAAGCCCTATAAAAATTTTAAATTTAGTTATAACAGTATTTTTAATGGGAAAAATAGCATGATCACATAGGGCAAGGAAACAAAATTGCAACCTGTGTCACGGAGTATAGTAGAAAATAAATTTCCTTTATATTGAGAGCACACTACATCTCCTCTGAACCCAGAATACTTAATCTCTTGCGAAAACAGAAATCCTTCACTTGGTTTTCCATATGTTTCGTAACACATGCAGAATGCTAAAATCTGAAAATAATTGATTACCATTTTAGAGGTACAGACAAATAGCGGGAAAAAGTTGCTATTAGATTCAAAAAGAATTTTTAAAAAATGGTTACAATTCTAAAATCTTCTTGTAGTACCACAAAAGTATTAACGTTTGTAAAAAATTGAAAATTATAAAATTTGATAAAATATTCTTTATAAACTTTTCGTACTATAATGTTACAACAGACAGTTTTAAATGCATGTGAAAGTATTACTAATGGAAAAATTATTAATTTCAAAAATACAATAATAGTAATAAAACACTTTTTATGTCATATTTTGTGTTTCTTACTTCTGTATCCTTAATGATTACAACTGTTCCAGCTGCAAAATGTTTGTTCCTACTTCATTGCCACATTAAATTGCTTTTACATAAACATACATTAATACAAACACACAATTAGTCAATTTTTGCTCTCATGTATCCTCCTCTTATGATTGAACCACAGACATTTTGAACCGATTCGGTCTCCAGTTTCGCATCTTTACACAGCTTGCGTGTGACAAGGAAGCCGGAGAAAGTCGATGACCGGATCCATTATACTATTTGACTCAGTTTCAGATGCTTTCCTTATAAAGTGTTTGAGAGATTCACTGGAAATGTGTTTTAACAGGAGTGGTGGGGGAGTCAGTTACGTCATTTTCAAGCCATTAGATCATGTAGATATAATCCTTTTCTTCAAAGATTATCTTTGGAAATTCAAACTTCCTGACTTCACCTTTACTTTCTGTTATTGCTTTTAAAAAAACTTCATAAACTAAGTTTTCTTTTAATTTCAATCGCTTAATATGGACAAAAGGATATTTTCTAAAGCAGCAATGTACCCGTTTTTTTAAAAATAATCATGCATATAACGTTCTTGAGACCATCAAAGAGATTGCGTGAATATGTGATGATGTTAAAAGGATGTTTGAAACCATAATAACATGAAGGTGTTATTTTAATATTAAATCATACAAGCACATGCACTTTTACAATGTAATTAACCAGAGTCTTAAGATATATTTGAAGGATCTGGTTGATTTGCTTCTTCTTGTAAAGAACACTGTTTTCCTTCAGCCCTGTCGCTATCGATACAAACCGTTTCTGACTCACTAGTATGTTTTTGTACATTCTTGATTAAATTAACTATTCTCTATAGTTTTTTAAAATTTTTTCATGCTTATTTTTTCATCAAAGCGCATGTGTTAGCTATACCAAAACAACCTATATCCATTTTACTATTAGATCGTCGATCGTTTAGAAATTCTTGTTCCAAAACTGGTACTTTTTTCATTCATACAAGTGTTAAAGTTCACACTTAGAAGCAGCAATATGAAATAAACGTTTAGCCTCTTGTTTAAATTTTGTTAGGGTGGAATCAAATTTATCTGACCCTTTATTGCTTTTAGATTTTGATAAATTCCTGCATTTAGCATGATAAACTTTTACTACTTGTAAAATTCTTTTGCGAAACAATGGGAAGAGAAGCTCTTGACCATATTTGTTCTATTTTGTGAACTATAATGTTACGAATTTCACTTACAGAAGGATAATTTCACTTACAGTAGCATTTCATAACAGATTGATAAGTAGGCAGCCCAGCTTCCAGGAAATCATTAAATTTCCCAGACGCAGGATATTCGGAGATATGTCTTGCCTTCACCAATTTATTCCGAGCAATTTTTACTCACAACAAAGCCCATAAACTAACAAATCAGTTACGTTAATCAGTTACATAATAGAGAGAGGATGCCAACTCGGTTGAACTCGACAAAGCTGCTGATTTGACCCCAGTTCTGAGCTTGTCACCACATGCAGACAAATCTCCCCCTCAATAACATCAGCTCCGGAAATATTTAAGCATCCTGGATGGCATGCCCATTTTAATAGTAAAACTGTTTTTATATTTCTATTTATATTATAACGCCTATTTAAATTTTGTTATTTCCTAATCAAGACGAAAGAAAAATCTCATCCTTGCGGCGCCTCAAGTTTTAATCCAATATTATTCATATTTTTAATTTGTCTTATTTACACCAAAAGCAACTTTTCCGTGCTATTACAAATCAAAAATAAAAAGTTGATTATTTCTTTAAAAAAACTTTAAAATATAGTAAAAAATAACGTGGCTTCTTAAGACGTACACCAATATTTTTCATATTTTCAATTTATCTTATCTACACCAGAAGGCAATTTTTGCGCGGTACTACAAATTAAATATTAAAACTTGGTTTTTTCGTTCCACCTTATTGCACATCCTCTAAAGAATATGGGACTAATACGCAAATTTGTAGAATATGATTTCACAGACGATCTATCTTATTACGGACGAGGATCCTCTGCTGTTGCAGAAATACATGAAGTGGTAGATTTAAATCCTTTTCCAAATACATGTGGAAGATCTGCAAATAGTTGATCACCAAGTGCAGATAAATTTGCTTAAAATTTTCTCGTCTGGTATGATACTGGTCAGGAATATACAGGAATCCTTTACGCACTCTGTATGAAGAAAAAAATTTATCTTCCGAAGAAACCAAAGTCACTGATGAAGCTTGAACCTCCTCATATTTATGAGGAGTTAATACACAGATTTGAAGATTATGATTGCACAGATGATTGATTTCGTTCTGGACGAAGTTCCATTCCTGTTGAGGATGTTGAAGAATTGTTGATGAAATTGTGTTACAAATGCTAGTAGAGTTCCATAAATTATATGAGTCTTGAATTCTAAAATCTGCAAATACTGCCCTCTGTTGTACGTTGCATTCTTTACTCATTTCAAAATTTTAAGACCCTGCCATTAGTTGATCAGAAACTTTGGGATGATTTTGCTTCTCACTTCTTCAGCTGGTATGCCGTTGATTAATGGTGGACCTTTGCTCATTCTGTGGGTAGAAGAGGTTAATTAAAGTATTAATTGCTTAGTAACTAATAGCAATAGTTTAAAGAACCGCATTCATTGGAAATACTATGGTTATAGTATTATTTCTGTTACACGAAGCATAAATTACTGTGTGGAAAGAGACCGAAAGTACTTTCAAATTTGGCCATTAATTTTTTTAGATAATATTGTTCTTCATGTAAATATAAAATTCAAGGAGTGTTCATTATGAAACATTCTTGATTAACTCACTCACTTTGAGTTTGAAGATCAAAACGCTCTTTCTGACATTATGTACAGATCGAAGATAATGCTATTTGATGCATATAGGATTTCTTTTATAAGTTTAGTAATGTTATACTATTATGAATGACTGGATTTATTATCTACCATTTGATGTTTCCATGGTAGCAAAGATACCCGATCTCTCTCCAATGGATTTTAATATTTGGTTAAATCAGAAAGTCAAAGAGTGGGCAAGAAATTTCAGAAGGTATTTGATTAAAAAATGAATCCAATGCGAGATTTAACAAATTTCTCTTCATATGGTACATTCTGCAGCAATATGTGTCATTACTCGGATGAAAAGTGATGTTATAAGCGGGGGCGGGGACGCAAACGTCGACAGATTGTGAGGCATAAAAAAAGGCTACTTACTAAGTTTATGGATATTTTATTGATTGCTTTGGCATTTTTCATTTTTGTTTAGAATAGTGATTTTATATGTTAAATATATTCTTCTAACTCCTTTTAAATTTATACTTCCATGAAAAAAATAGTTTCAAAAATTTGGAAATGCCGAATCTTTTCATTGCAATCATAAGGTAGATTTTTTCACATCATTCATTAGCGCCAACAGTATAATCCTTGACTTCATTGTTTTATTTTTTCTTCCGAACAATATTTGCAGTAAGGAGTCATAAATCGATCAAATACTTTTTATAATCACCCTGTATTTCATACTCGAATTTTTCATATGCATTTTTATTCTGTACTTTAAAGAAGCTTCATTCAGTCGTGAATGTGTGTTCAATGCGCACAATTCGCATGTGTAACCATAAGATAGCCCGCATGCTACAAGATGTTACTTGCTTACTTTACTTTCTTCGGCCCGAATTGTGAGTTCGGAAATACCTAATCTTTATCAAGAGAGTGTTACCAACCTTTCTCAGCGCTGTTCCTGTGCATATCCGCCTTGATATGTGGTATCAACCCATAGCAGAATTGTTGCGCGTAGTACCTGAACCAAATATTCGGAGTTCGATGGATCGAAAGAGGTGAACTGATCTCTTGACCATCCAACTCACTTGAGTTTTCACTCATAAATCAGGTGAAATACCATGCCCCCCTCAATTTTTGTGGATGTCCTTTTACGAAACTCCTGTTGATAGCGAAATAGATCTTCTTGCACGAATAGTGGACGACATTGTCCGTGATATGTCAGGCGCTTTTGAAAATGTTGTCGGACAATGCAACGGCGCTGTGAATCCTTTGTTCGTGAAAATGATTGCAATTATGAGCACCTACTGTGAAATTGTACTTTATCTTATTGGAGTAAAATTAAAATTCTTACCATTCAACTTTACTACCTCCTAGCTTTCACTTCACTTGTTCATTTTGTCTATGCAGATGAGGTTCATTTTGTCTATGCAGATTTTGTCTATACAAACTTCCCTATGTGACCAGGTTTCCTGGCCCTATGTGGCCGTATTCCCTACTTCTCTGTGGAATCTGAACGATGAATTTTGAATCATCCTGTATATATAGGATGGAAATACTTATTAATTAAAAATTAACAGCAATAATAATGCAAAACAGATTGCAATAATTTAATTTATATTATTGAAAATTAATATTAAATGGAAATAGTTTCTTAATTCTTTTCTAACAATCATTCATCTTTAACGAAACGTACATTTTCAAACGGAATGTTATATCTAGCCGTAGTTTAAGAATCCCTTCAACAGACTTTCTTCTGAATTACTCTTTGAGTGAAAAGTAATGAACAATGGAGAAGAAATTCGCTAATTCAAATAGTGCCTCTGCTTGAATTTAATTCCTTTGTAAATACTGTTACGGATTTTCTCCTTATCTGACAGGTTCATTTAAATAGTGGGTGTATGGTGAAGAGAACTCACATTCGGCAGACCTCAGTAGAAAACTAAGACGTTTATTTACACGAAGACAGGACAGCACACTGACGACAAATATTTATAGCAGAGACGAACACAGTCGACGACGGGATTTGGCACACAGCATTTCAGTACTCGCTCCACACAACCCTGGCAATCCGCCGTTGCTTCACTATCCTCTCGATGGCTTATTGTCGGCGACTCCGACTACTCAACACGATGACTTCCCCGCAGCTTGAGAGTGCCAGCCTATTATAGTTCTCGGGAGGCGGATCGTGAAAGTTCTCGAACTTTCCAGCATTATCCATTTTGTCTCCAAACTCGCCAAATTCGTCGCCGAGCTCTGAGGTCATTGACGCGGCACCCGCTGAGCATGCACAGAACAGATCGTACAACTGTATTTCTTACGATGACACTCTTCGTGATGGGAAGCAAATTATAAGTTAAAACTATTAATAAACTATTAATAAAGATTTTAGTTATGAAACGACATTTTAAACATCAGAAAATCTTCCTGTTACAACATTGCCCTATAAATCTATAAATAGAGCTTCATTGCGGTCTATTCCTATTCATTCATTCAAAAAATGAGCTTTCACTTTTTAAATGTTAATTTTGTTGTAGCCTCTCTACTGAGTATATAAGGTTCAAAAGGGAATTGTTGATTCTTCTTTCGTTTTTGACTTATAATTCAAAAATTACTCCTCCAATTATCCTCATTGAAAACTGATCATATTAAGCATATATTTTTATTTAATATTCTGAGAACTTTCAGATTCTCTTTTAATAGTTCGATTTGTTAAACTAATATTATATCTTGAGAGCAACTCCAAATTAAATACTACTTTCTTTCATCTAGTGCACGGAGCTTATGTATTTTCAGATAAATTTTATTACCCAGAAATGGAAAATCTTCCATTAGTAATCAAACTCTTAAATAATTATTTCTGCTTGAAACGTTTCCCAATTTAATTTCTTTATAGATATATGAATTTATTGTTGAATATTATTTTCATCATCTTTCTTTGAGAAAATGCGTTATATGCATAATTTTTGAGCAAATGAAGTACGAAATATAATCTAACCACGCAATTGCTTTCAGTTAAACTTCAAAGATAGCATTTAAAAGCAAGTACTTCGAAACTTCTCCAGCATTTGGTTTCTAAATATAGCGATTATATAGAAAATATGTTTTATTAAAACCGGATTAAATATTGTAATTGACAGTTCAGTGGATATTATTGCTTCATTTGATTTTCATTTTTATTCAATAAATACTGGAAGATCCTAATTGTCATTTCTTTAGTTAATCGTGATTGATTGAATATTCGGGACGCATTTTTGGTTCAGCGAAGATGTTCGACAAAGTGCGTTTTTAGAGGGGTGTGGGTGGGAGTAGGGATGTTTTTTTTTAAGAAACTCTCAAGCTATCCGAGCATACGTTTACTTTTTATCCATTAGTTAAGCTGGACATCTTTTCTACATGAACTTCTTAAGAACAGGGACCGTCATTGCGGGTTTTAATAGTGCTAGAAACAAACTATGACATTTTTAAAGAAAAATTGAGCCGTTTCTTTATTTTGAGGAACCAGAACTCGAATGATCTTAGAATTCAGTGAATTACTTTTGTCTAAGTAGGTGTTTACTTTTAGAGATATCCCTCATACCATAAAGTATCCAAAAATCGTACAATGATATTTTCAGAATATTTTATGGCATTCAAAATTAAGAAAGTGTCAAATTATTTTATTTAGATAGTGTATAATATAGCGGATATGAATGTGTTCAGATGTTTTCTTCGCCTTAAGCCTGTCTAAACAAGAGTGTTGCTTTGAAATCTATAATTTCCAGCATAAATGGCTCGATATTAATAAAATAATTTCAAAATAATTTATGGTATTCGAACAATATCAAGAATATCAAGAGTTCCGAACGATATCAAGAATATGCTGTACAATTCCCTGGGTGAAAATGGTTTGAATTTCTTCTGACATTTCCTTTAAACTTTTTTATAATCTATCCTAATGAACTATTATTTTCTTTAAATATATTTTGATTGCTTCTGCCTTATAAAATTTTATAGCTAGAATTTTGCTGTCCAGATTAGAGAATTTTGCTACACTACAGTTCTAAAATTTCGAAATAGTAAATATCTCATGCGTAGCTTTAATTAAATATTCATCAATTTTAAATATAATTAATTTTAGACATCTTTAGAGCCAGAGTTTTCAATATTTCTGATCATGAATATCGGTTTTGAATATTAAAGCACGTATATTTAAGTTTATAATCATTTCAAGAAATGTAAATTTTTCTAATTAGTGATATTCGTGAATGATATTTTTATAACGAGTAATAGTTAAATCATAAATGTAATTAACGAAAATTGATCCCTCCTATATTCAGGTTGTAAGTAATTTATCTTAACTATTTTTAAGGCTAATTATTTGGCAAAAAACAGTTAAACACATTTTAGCAAAAACCTTCTAACCCTTTGAAATATATATATTTTAAAAAAGAACATCTCGGCATTAAAAGAATAACGCGAATATACTCAAAAGTAAAACATTTTACTTAATAAAAAGTATCTGTTTTGTTTAATAATATTTTGTGCCTGTTTCATTACACGTGTGAACAATTAAATTCTGATATCTTTGCTGGTGAAAAATATTATTCTTTAATCTATTCGATTCTCGAGTGCGGTCATTTATTTTATTCCTTATCCAATTTTAAAAACGAATATTTCAAAAATGAGCATCTAGGTATTTAAAGATGAATGAGAATATACTCAAAAGTAAAGCCTTTAATTTACAGAAAATCTTCATTTTGTTTACGAATTTTTTGTGCTCATTTCACTACACGTACCAAATCTTCACAGTGAAAGATATCTGTTTTTAATCTATTCTGTTCTCGAACGCAAATTATTTATTTTATTTCTCCTACAATTTTAAACGAATATTTTAAAAATGAACATCTTGGCATTTAAAGATTAATGAGAATATACTCACTATTTACTTTAGAGAAAATATCCATTCCGCTGAAAACATTTTTGTGTTCATTTCAATACAGATACCAACAATTGAATTCCAATAAAATTCCTAATGAAAGATATCTTTTTTATTCTGTTCTTGATCGCAGAAAAACGTCTCATCAAGAAGATAACAGTCCAATCGACTGCATCAGAGGATTTCCACGAACACTGCTCAGTTACCGCTGCATGTTTAATCAGATCAATATTTCACTTTCTCTGCTTCAGTAAGTATTATCCGACAAACAATGCTCGACAGATGAAGGTAAACAGTTATCTCACCAAATGAGAATAAATACGAAAAGGAATAACATTCTACTCGGCGAAGTGAAAAGAAATCTTCAATATTTATCGTAGACCAGGCACTTTTAACTTACAAAACATTTGCTTTTCCTGAAGTACAATTAATTTTAAAAAGAATTTGTAAATTGTACAGTACTTAAAATAATTTTAATAATGAGTTTTATACAAATCATATTTATAAACCTGACTTTACTTGATCTGATATAATCCTTGCTGAAAAGAATATTTATCATGAATATTACACATTATTCCATACCATGGATATTTTATAAATTATATTTGGAAATATTTGTGCTTTACTTACTATGTACTTACTTTAGTAAGTTGTAGTTATTATTAAAAAGACGATATTGTCCCCTGGAGATAAAGGCGAGATTCTACAATTTTGAACTTATAAAATAAGGATTTCAGAGATTATGGAAAGATATAATGTTAGTATATTTGAAAATAGTAAATACAATTGTGAACAGAAAGTACTAATTGGAATTTTCTAATACATGACTTCTATTTTCACATTCTTTAAAGCATTGATAGAACTTATTTTTATTAAATTCTTAAGTATTTATAAGCATTCCAAAATTGCAAAATTCTAAAATTGGAAAGGTATTTTTAATTAAACGTATTTTAATATGTATATATGCATAGGGCTTAGATCTGTGATAACGGGGTGACTAGCTGTAATTAAAAAAGTTTTAGTTAGAGTATCTGTTTTAGTTATGAAATTAATTATGAATGGTAAGATAATCGCTTAGAGTTTCGATTTGCTATTAAGGGTAATTGATTTTAAATTAAGAAAACAAACATTGTTATGTGATTTATTATTGAAATAATTTATAAAAATTTTAATATGTAATTAATTTCACATCAAATGTAATATTTACTAGAAAAAAATATCCTTTAATTCCATATCAAGATACAACAATTTTTGTTGCCACTAACCTTCTAATTTTCTTCGATGAGTTTTGCTGTAAGAAACTATTTTTGATTTAATTATTATCATAATATTTTATATATTTTAATTGATATATTATCCACATTATTATTTATCAAATGTTCCTCTTTTGTTTCACCTTTCATTTAATAGTAATCATTAATATTTCTCAAATTATTTTCATTTTGGTTTCTTCTGGATATTTAATATTTCATTTTTAAATGAAAAATCTAAAATGGAATTAAAAAAAAAATTCTGTAGCCCAGCATTGTCTTTCAGACAATATGTCTGAACTTTAATTATTATTACAATTAAGGTAAGCAAGTACTTGATGAAATATCTCAAATATATAATTATGAAGCTGTTTCATAATTTTGCTTCAATTCACCTAATTTGCATTTTAAAAGACTTTCAGTAAATTGGCAACATTTAACTTACAATTACATTAATTTATTCCTTAATTTCGCTTTTAATTAACGTCTGGATCAGTTTACATACATATAGTTCTTACGCTGTAGAAACTACAAATTAAGCGAAATTTCTCAAAATTATAATGCTTGATATCGAATTAACATATATAACAAGCACTTGATTAGAAAATTTTTACATTTCTTAAACAGTTTTTTATTAAATATTCTTTGGTTCAGACAGTCTGGACAAAAATAATTTTTGTAATGTATTGCCGATATATATGATAATGCACTAATTCAAAAAAATATCTTCCATCAAACCTGGACATTTTATATTCATTTATCCTTAATAGATTTAAAAGACTCAAAGTTCCTCAGAATGTTTTATTAAAATGATGTTTATTTTAAGCAGCTCAAAGAGCAAAAGTCTTATCAGAATCTTATCAGAAATTCTGGGAAATATTTTTTCAGTGGTTCTGGATCTTTTAAATGGATTTCGGTATTAACATTGGTGAACGATTATGAATGTGATATTCACTAGAAGTTGTAAAAAAAAAACATACAGTGTACTTTAAAATGCTTCTGTACTATATTATAAAAGTACTGTATTTTACATATGCTGTAAAAGTAAGTATACTTTCAAACAGCTATACATTTACCTTTTCATTGCTAAAGGATTTTAATTTATGCTTAATATGTCAAGAAACAAAATGAGAAACACTAATGTATTCGTCCTTGATGATAATATTAGATAATATAAATCAGTTATGAAGTTCAATAATTAAACTGCTTATGTTGGATCGAATTATTCAAATTTATATATTAAAATAACTTTATGTTTTACAAAATGATAAATGCATTAAAATACTAATTAAATCCATTTCTTTTCAAATAGCATCAGTAAAATTATAATTTCCAAAAAATAATTTTAAATGAATAAAAATGTCTGAAAAACTCAATAATCAATGAAATAATAAAAGAATTTTTTAATATTGTTTTTAAAATAATAATTTCACTTATAATTAAAAAAAAACTTTTTCAGAAACACTATGCAGTTTATTATCTTGCAGAGAAAAAATAATTAACCCAAAGCAGAAAATCATCAATTTTTTTATGCGTTACTTATGCATGAGAGTAGTTATAATACACTACTTAAGACTTTGGAGACCAGAAACACATAAGGCGTCAGTAAATAAATCTCAAATATTTCTTAGAATTTTAGAATTTAAAATTTTACAGATTATGAATTTATAAATGAGTCTTTTTTGTAATTGTTTGAAAAATCTTTTTTCATTCATTTCATTCAAATTTTGGCAAAAATTAAGATTAGATATGATCATATTGCATTTCACAGTAAGCTTTATGATTGACTAGCCGCCTTTGGCGACCAGCGGGTTCGCCAGTATTACCGCTCACTACAATTTTCAATTAAATATTTTAAGTAACTGGTCTCTTAAAGGATTCTCAAACAAAACATTTTTAATCTTCAAATTTTGATAGTCATACCAAACTTATATTGTTTAGATCGTTTCGTTCAATTTACTATATATATTTTGCTAATTTGTTGCCATTTCCGGTAAAACTTCAACTTTAATTAAAAATGTAAATGACGAAATTGCAATTAATATTAAGATATTTTTTAATAAAACCAAGCGTTTTATTTTATTAATTATCTTTATTGTTATTTATTAATTATTATTATTATTGAATAGGAGTATTGCAAACAGAATCGCTCGGTATTTAAGTCTTATGTTAACTACAAAATATTTTTCATAGTTTATGTAATATCTCAAACAATAATTCAACAAAAATTTCTCAGATTCAGTATAAAATTCAGTTTTTAGTTTGCTTTCAAAAGGATTGAAATGAAATCAATAATAATATTTTGTTCCTGCTTATAAATATATTTCACAAATTTATGAAGTCTAAATTTAATGCAGTAAGGTATCATATTCTGATAAATATTCTGGACACACCAAATTTTAAATAAATGAATGAATGTTTCTATTTTCCACGATCAACTAAGACTTATTTATGAAGTTTTAAATGTTAAAAATTTAGAAAAACTCACCATTTTTATAATCTTAGGCCAATTAATCTTGAGAAACCTGCGTGCTTATTGGTGTATTTTCTTTGAAACGATCGATTGAAAATCTAAAATTATCCTTTTTTTATTGAATAGTGATATTCAAATCTTCATAAATCAGTCAGTTTAAGTGATTTGAAATTAACTCTTAAAAGTCAGTGATTTAGTTGATTGGAAATTAACTCTATGACCACCATAAAATCTGTGCTTTCTCTTGTGGTGTATGCATTCTCCTTAATATCCGATCGAATAAAACATCACATACAAAAGTATATATAGAACAAACACATCAAAAGTAAACATAACATTTCAATAGTTGCCAAAAACAAAAGAGAGAAAAATGCAATTAATAAGCAGACGATATTTAGAAAAGTACAGATATTTAGACTGGAAAATGAAATTATCTGAAATTAAAAACACGCGCAGACGATATTTACAAAAGTAAAAATATTCAAACCTGAGAAGGAAAATATATGAGTTATTCCATCAATAAATGCCATAAGTTTGTTTACATCTTCATTATTTTATGAGTCATTAAATATCAAAATGGATCCGGGACTGAATAAACACCCTGTATAGAGAGTGTAAAAGATCATAAAATAATTTTTGTTGAATTTATTTTTTAGAAAAAATAATATTTCATATTTGTTTCATTTCTTACAGACACTTGCCGAAAATTATAATTTTGCAGATTTCATTTCCAAAAAGATTTAATTTATTTTCAGTTAGAGCTTTAATCAATGTGATGTCAACACTTTGAAAAAAGCTATTTTTTTCTCATGAATGCGAAACGTGCTTAATCCTCATTTTTATTTTTGACGAAAAATATTATTGAAAAACATAGTTAATATATTTATTTAAAAATTCATTAAAAATAGAAATTTAATTTTAAGATTAAAACAGTAGTATCATTTAAAAGATAAATTTTTGATCTTTAACTTCATGTAAAAATCTTTTTTGTGCGGTAATATTTTCGGAAGTTATAGCAGAAACACGTCAAAATTTCGCTTAATTTTTAAATAAATAAAATTCTATTTAAAAATTTGAAAAAATAACCCCCAGGTGCACATTCCCGGCCTCCAAGGTATACACGTGCCAAATTTGGTAGCTGTAGGTTGAATGGTCTGGTCTGTAGAGCGCTAACACACACACACACACACACACACACACACACTGAGCTTTATTATAAGTATAGATTATTACATATATTGCAAAGTACTATACTTTTAATATAAATTTTTTCTGAAGATTTATGTGCTTTAAATACATTTTTTCAAAAAGTGAAGATAATTTTCTTTTAAAAATGAATAATAATATTTTACGAAATTTCTGGGTTCGTATGGATAGTGGAAGTGATATGGTGCGGAGAACGCTCAATCAGCAGGCAGCAGTAGAAACAAAAAACAACGACGTTTATTTACACGAAAACAGGACAGCACAAAGACGACGAGTACACAGACGACAACTATGTACAGAAGAGACTAACACAGTAGACGACAGTAGCAAACGTCAGTAGACAGCAGCATACGAAGCGGTTGGACAGAATCCAGCTGGTTAGGGATTCCTTGGAGCTTCGCTCAACTGTCTCTCCAACGGCTGAACTTCTCGCTTTAGCTGCCGACTCGCTACTTCTCACACGGCTTCACTTACACCACTCCTTCTTTCTCGTAGCTTCAGAGTGCCCGTCTATTATAGTTCCGAGAGGCGGGTCTTGAATCTTCAGACCAATCAGGACGTCTCTGGGTGTATCTCGGTTCCTACTGGATAGATCGTGAAACTTCTCGAACTTTCCAGTATGATCCATTTTGTCGCCAAATTCATCGCCAAGTCGCCAAATGGTCACCAAGTTAGTCGCCTAGCTCTGAGTTCATTGACGCTTAGCAAGCACACCACAGATCGTACATCTTGTCTTTCGTACGATGACACTAGAACTGGGAAGCAAAATTACAGGTTTGTAACATTGCTTCCCTCTTCAAAGACTGACGTCCCGGCAGTTCTACCTCAATCCAACAGCTGGCGTATGCTTCCGAATGATGTGATGATGATGCTTTAGGCGACTTCCGGTCTTTCGAAGATGGCATCGTTTACTAAAGATCCATCCGAGCCTTCTCAATGACTTTGACTCGGACCTCTTCGTCGTTTCGGATTGTACACCCAGACTTGATTCCTCTTCTTAAAATGCAAGGTGCCCATGGAGCCAAACATTGTATGATCACGAAATCACTTCGTATGGTCCCGTGAACGAATTCCTGCCAGGTTGGTCCATTGGTTATTTTGAACTTCCTCCATCGAACCAACCGAATATCAGGATGGTCCAACAATGCCTTCTGGAGTCCACTCGAAACCTAGGTTTTCGCCTTCATAGCCAAAGCCTCCTCGGGAATATCTCCGCCTATTCCCGGCTAATTCTCAACACTTGAGAATTGTCCGCAGCTCTCCACACTGGATCTTCTGAAGAGGACATCTGCCTTTACTGGAAAGACTCCTCTGAACGATACCACTTAACCGGATAAACAGGAAATTCATCGACTCCTATTTGTATGACACTCCTCGAAAACACCACAGCAAATCCGAATTATTGTAGGAAATTGAGACCGTAACTACAGGGATCAACGATTCGAGCCACGTAGCCTTCTTCCGTGTCACTATGCAAAGAGATACCAAGAGGATTGCAGGGAGGAGGTCCCTTTAATCTTTGGGACGAATCCAATCCAAAAAGGGTCGCATCAACTCTTGGATCCATAGGCATCGAGTACGGGTCGCTACCAACAGACCCGTCAGAAGAAAGTCCATCTTCTCCATCCCCAAGCGCCTGCACTTTCGATTCCACTTCAGGGAACTCATTCGGAGAAGACTGTTTCCGTTCCACAATCATTTGACATTCTCCCTGTTTGTGCCTCTCCTTATTAAACTTCGGTTCATCCTCTGGATGGCTAAGCTCCTTTTCGATGACACCGGTCTCCATTCGAACTTCAGTCTTTTCTTCCTCTTGGCTCTCGCTGCTTCCTTCAATTTCGTATGTGATAACTCGGACGTGTTCAATTTTATTAACTTGATCTTCTGAAGCTTCTTTCATCGACGGAAGGTCTTTCTGTAATTTACTCCTCCTGATTTTCATTTCTTCCAAAAGTTTCTTTAGTCCGGATTCCAATTTCTTCTCCAATCCAGCTCCATTCTTTCTTGACCGGAATGCATCTCTTTCTCCAATCCGACTTTCATCTCCTCCATACTCTCTTGTCCGGATCGCATTTCCTGCTCCATTCTTTCGTGTCATTGCTTCATCTCATCTTGTCTTTTCTTCATCTCCTCTTGTCCAGCTTCCATAGATTTCTTCATCTCAGCCAAAAGAGCCAGTAACTCACCATTACCGCTATCAGTCATCGTAGCCCGAGATCTCGTCAGCACCATACACTGTTGACCACTATCCCACTTCTGACAGGAAATGTTACGAAATTTCCGGGTTCGTTTGGATAGTGGAAGTGATAATGTGTGGAGAACGCTCAATCAGCAGTAGAAAAAAAAACGACATTTATTTACACGAAGACAGGGCAGCACAAAGACGACGAGTACACAGACGACAACTATGTACAGCAGAGACGAACACAGTATACGACAACTATTTACAACAGAGACGAACACAGTAGACGACAGTAGCACACTTCAGTAGACAGCATCACACGAAGCGGATAGACAGAATCCAGCAGCGGAGGGGTTCCTGGGAGCTTCGCTCTACCTTCTCTCCAAAGGCTGCCGACTCGCTACTTCTCACACGACTTCACTTACACCACTCCTTCTTCCTCGCAGCTGATGATGGTAAACTTTATGGAGCACCCGCCTTGCAGAGCAAAGCTATCTCCAAGGTCCTGGTGTATACGCCCTGGCGTCATAGAATGCCCTGGTCTTATGGGCCTACTGGCAGAGGAAGTGGAACGTCGGTACTGGTCAAGAGGTTGGGAGAAAAGGAAGAGTGACAAGAAGCGTCTCCTTAAGTAGTATTGTGAGCGGACGAATGGGGAGTCTTGATGTTTCGGGAGTGGCCAATCAGGAAGCTGGGTTATTGTAGTGAAGAGGTCGAAGCTTTTTGCGTGACTTAGCCGATCAGAGCGTTCAATATAATCATCATTTTCTCTTCTTTACTGTCAATTTTCTTGGATTGCTTTACTGCTTCAATTAATCTGGGGAATTCTCTGAGCACTTCTCTGAGCTCCTTCAGGATTTCCAGGGTTTCAATTGCCGAGGGTATTTCTTCATTAATTTTCAAAGTGGGCTTCTCGTGTTGTTTTCTAGGTGTGGGGGTGGGTTGGGTATCTTGTATACTTGGGTTTTTCCTCATTATTTCAGCATAGGTGGGTCGTCCTTTTATTATTGTCAGCTTCGGGAATTTGGAACAACCTTTCCAGGCAGCTGTGTGTCCTATTTCATTGCAATTGACACAGACTGGGTCTGGAATTATTTCTTTAATACTACAGCTTCTGGTAGCATGGGGGCCTCCACACTTGATACATTTTGGTGTCATCCTGCAGTTCCTGGTGGAATGATGAAAGCCTGCACAGTTGTAGCAAATTGTAGCAGTGGTTTTCTTTCTATAGCTTTCAACTTTTACTCTAAGGTGGAGAAGGGTCTTTTCATTATAGATGTTAAGTGCATGCTTCGTCTTTTTAACCTCGAGTAGGAATATTGGATATAGTGTCTTCATTCTATAGTTCCTTAATTGGGATATTCTATTTATATTGTAATTTCTTTCTTCCAGTTCTTTAATAATCTCTTCCTTGTCGGCGTCTATGGGGAGTCCTTTCATAATTACTTTTATGGGCCTGTCTTCAAAATTTTCCGATGGTACAAACTCTTCTTTTTTCTCAGTTAGCAATTCAATAATTTTTGCTTTTTCCTCTTCATTATCCGGGTGGATGGCGATCATGTTTCTATTGAGTTTATTTTCTGTCTGGGGGAATTTCCTGTGGATATCTTGTAGAATTATATTATAATTACTTGAAAATTTAAGGTTTATTGGTGCAGGTTTATTTTTAACTGTTTCCTGGTTTTGGCTCAGTGCTTCAAATCTGTTTGATGTGTTCGTGGTTACTGGGGTTTCCTCAGTTTTCCTGACTTTTGCAGCTTTCCTAGGATTAACTGGCTGGAAGTCTTCAGTGGGGGTATTACTTCTCTTGTTATGTGCTTGGGATGGGCTATCTATATCCATTAATGTGCTATCTACATTCGTTGTGTTTTCTTTATTTTCTGTCCGGGGGGACTGTTGTATCTTTTCTGGGGTGTGGTCAATGCACTGTAATACAGGGCATGGGCCTAGTTTTTCTATATCCTCTTCTATCCTTTTGATGCTATCTTGTAATTCCATAAGTTTAGATTCGTCATCATGGTATTGCTTTGTGTGCTCTTGTTTATTTTCTTTCATTTGTTCTAGGGTATTTATGAAGGTTGCTGCTATGGAGTTTAATTGTTGTACTCTGTTTTGTTGATATTTAATGTATGTGCAAAGGTTCTTATCTCCCTCATGGTAAAAACATCTTCTCTTGATACATGGTTTAGCGTTCTTTAGCTTTTCCTCATAAAAGGTGATTCTTTTGTTGAGTTCCTCTGTCCAGTCCTCTATCTCTTTGCCTTTTGACCTGATTTGTTTGTCAAATCCCATTCCAGCTTGCTCTAACCATAAGCAATTCTTACAGTCCTCCAGTTCTACTTCCCACTTTCTTAGAACTTTGCAATGTTCTTCGATCTTCTGACTGAATTTGCTAGGATAATGGTGACTACTTGAGCCAACACTCCTGCTACTACTCGCGCTCCTTACACTAACCATACTCATACTCCGGGAAATGCTGGAGTCATCCGTACGTCCGTCTCCTTCCATGGCTAGAGACGGAATCTTCTTCCTCGCAGCTTCAGAGTTCCCGTCTAATATAGTTCCGGGAGGCGGGGCTAGAATCTTCAGACCAATCAGGACGTCTCTGAATGTATCTCGGTTCCTACTGGATAGATCGTGAAACTTCTCAAACTTTCCAGTATGATCCATTTTGTCACCAAAATCGCCAAATTCATCGCCAAGTCGCCAAGTTCTGAGTTCATTGACGCTTAGCACGCACAGGACAGTTCTTACATCCTGTCTTTCTTACGGTGACACTACTCGTACCGGGAAGCAAAATTACAGGTTTGTAACAATATTTATAAATTGGTACAACTACTAGTAAACAAAAAAAGAATAGCAAATCTTTGTGATATTTAGTAAAAATTTTTCATCTATAAAAATCCTCATTCTGCAAAAATGAGAGATATTTCTTTATTACAATCATAATGTAGAGCACCTGTACAAATTAATTTTTTAAATAAGAGTTTTCTTTTTCCATACGATTAATTTTTTCACAGTATATTAGTAAGGGTAATTTGTAGGCTCAATTATAGGGAGTGCAAAAAATGTTCCAAAAACTATTTTATAGCTCTGGCTGTGAGATCTGGGCTGAATTTCAGACTGCAATGTGAGACACAAATATGCTAAATAATAACCCAAAGTGATTTCAAATACATATGTTCTAATTTTGTTTAATTCTTTTGGAAATAAAGAGAAATATCTTCAATCCCCAGAACAGCATCTGATGTTAAATATATTATCATTCATTTCAGATGTTTTAATATTTACATACCTAGATAGGTGAATATGAGAGTTAATGTGAGAAAGCTTAATTTGAGGAAAAACATAGAAATAAATAACATTTTTATAGTGGGAAATATAAGAGAAAAGTCCAATATTATTATTGGATCAAATGCCGATTTTTATATATACAGACATCACTACTATTCATTATTTTGTTAGAAAAATTGTTGCTCTTAGTGTTAAAATATTTGCATAAATTTATTTCAGAGGCACCTTTTTTAATTATTTTAGAGCATAATTTCCAGTATAATTTCCTGGAAATTAGTTTTAGAATTCTTTTTATATGAATAATATTCAATAATATAACGTTTATGCGATAATATTAGGAATTTTCCAGTTTCAGTGGTTATTTAATTCTGAATGATTCTAGATAAATGAATATTTAAAATAATATGAAGTAGGGACTGTAAAAAAGTTTGAGTAATTAATGAGTAAGAACTAAGCAAAATGATAAAGGGAATTGAAATAAATGATATTTTCCTTTGAAAGGTAATGTCTCCATCACTTCAGAAACTGGAAGATAAAAGTTATTATAGTTATAAACTTCGAAATGTGCAGTACTGTCAACTATAAGGAACTAACATCAGAAATTTGAGATATAAGTAGATTAAACTATGGATGCCATGGATTAAGTACAACGAAATTCTCAAATTAAAACATCATCGCCGGTTTTAAAAAAATCAACACTTAAAAAACAATGAAGATGCTCAGTTTTATAAGCAGCGTCTGTTACTTACGATATGTATAAAAATTAATATATATATATATATATATAAAGAATTTTTAAGCAAAATCGTTATTATTCAACATGAATTTCGTATATAGATTCAGGTGAAAAAAATCACTGGAGTTTAGTTTCAAACCCTGTACACAGAAAAAAAATCTATCAATAAATTAACATAGGAAAGGCGTAAAATAATATACGATTGGAGATTCGAATAAGCCTTTTATCCATGAAAAGTTTTAAAGGCATGACACGCGAAAGCGAAATGCTCTGCTTAGTGAATTATTTATCCTTCAGATTGAGTGTTTGCAGTCGAAGGGAAGATTCTTGTTCGATTCCATACCTCAAACAAACTTTTCAGTAATCAAAATAATTTCCACTGAGTTCACTGATCCTCTGAAGCATATCAACTATCCGTTTTGCATACAATTCAAAAGGCAGGTAAACCAGTCTTTGAATGTGATTTAATGATTTTGCAGTTCGTTAATATGACTCTGGGTAGGTGAAGCTGAAATCTGGCGAAGGTATTGTTAAAGAATTTAAAATAAAATTTTTGCAAAAAGTGTTCTGCTCATGTTATCCGTATAAAATTGATTATATACACATTTTCTAAATTTTAAAATTTTACTCTTATATAAACTTCAATCTGTATAAAGATGAGACTTAGTATAAAATCTTGTATGTTTAGAAAATTTTGCATTTTTACATTATATTGGATTGGATTTATAATAGCCCAATAATTTGATAGCTTTCTTATTTTATCAGAACAACATCTTACTCGATAAAAAATAAAATTAAAATCACAAAGTCATAAATTTTAAATATTTCTTTTTCACCTAAGTTATCAAAAAATAAAATTGGTGTAATGTGATTTTTCGGAGAATATTATTAAAACTTAATAACTAAATTTGAATGAATGATGCGTAAGTATTTATAAT
The DNA here is from genome assembly GCA_026543865.1 of Argiope aurantia. Lineage (NCBI taxonomy): Eukaryota > Metazoa > Arthropoda > Arachnida > Araneae > Araneidae > Argiope > Argiope aurantia. Next base: position 80,770 of record JAPMOR010112576.1, on the reverse strand, counting down.
TAATTTATCGCCTTCTCCCTCAACATATGTAATGGATAATTAGTACAAATATTTAAGATTATAAAAAATTTCTTTTCTATTTTAACATTTGACTCGATTCAAAGTATAACATTTTATATACATTATTTCATGATAAGTTTTATTAACACGGATAGTTGGAGTGTATAATTTTCTACATACATATAGTTTCGCAAAATATTTAATATTATTTTTGAAGTCTAATCCCTAAACTAAGTGATTTCTCAAATATCTTTCTAACCATACGTTATTTAAAAGGGTAATATTATTATGATACTAATTTAATTTTAGTAGTTGTTTAATATGATTCTTTAACTATACTTTTACAATTTGAAAAGATTTAAATTCTGAAGCTTCTTTACATTTAACTTAAACATTTATTTCATGCTCTAGCGAACTGAATTCAGATCATAAAAGAGAGTAAAATAATACTTGGATGCGTTTAAAATGGTGGTTTGTCAAAAATAATTATTTTATATCGAAGTGTGAAAGATTTCACTGCCGCAAATTCGTTGCCATTTTTTTGTTGTTTGAGCATATGTTTTCTGTGTTTTTTCTCCTTCATTCCGTATATTTTCCCCATCCAGTTGAATGTAAAGAAAACTGTTACATTACTTTTCTTCGAGCATTTGGAAAACTGAAATACCACTTCGAACTTTTTCACAGTATTGTTTCTGCTTATTCTATAGGCTATTTTTCTATTACCTTATGGAAGTAAGTCAGAAGAAGATCTGAAATGGGATAGAAAAATTAAAGCATATGGTTAAATATTGACTTTTAAAGAATATAGAAATAAAATTTAATTTAATTGATACAATTTTTTATTTACATCTTTGAAAGTTTTATGAATATAAATTAATGATGTTTACTGTATTGATTTATTTATGTTTATTGCATTTACATATATTGAATAGTTGAATTATAGGCTTGTATATTAAATAGGGAATTAAATATACAAGCATTATTACATAACTTCGGAAATAACTCACATCAAAAAGTAGAAGTCATTCACATCCATATTGGTGCGAAAATATCTAGTCAGTCTGTTGGGGGTATATGGTGAAAATAACTTACATTCATCTTACTATGTATGACGTACAGCATATATGCTTTCATTGTAAATTATCAACCCATTACTCATTTAACTTTAGTTTAGATTATAAAACAATTTTTAGTCAAACATGAAATTATCTGACTCCCTTACCTCCTCTAATCTCTTCGATGTAACGAAGACGAAATCTGTAGATGTAGATGTTTTTACAGCGCATTATTTACAAGAATTTCTATTACAAATCATGAAAGAAAATTTCCTTGAGCGTGAAAGGACCAATCAATGAGCATTCAATTCAGCATCTACGGAAAGCATTCATATCCGTAGATGTGATATATCCAGCAAGTATGCTATCATAAAATATTAAACTTTATTATAGTCTGTGAAATAAAGATCCGCCGGACATGAAATAACCTGTATCCTTAACCTGTATCTAGACACGATATTATTTTGTTAACAATATCTAAGAGATGATTGTAAAAAATTGACTGATGTAGTAGAAAATCCCATGCGCGTTGGGAGACGGCTCAGGGAACTAATTAAAATGCATTATTTGTACATTTTTTAAACACTGCACGTTAAATGTAACTAGAAAGTAGTATTAAAACTTTTATTTTCTTATCTCTTTAACATCCAAGCACTTTTCAAGCGGCACTCCCTTTAAGATCCAGACTTTCTCAGCATGTCTCTGGAAAACATGGACTCTTCCAAGCTGAGGGGCAGTTACCCCCCTCACTCCGAGGTAATAAATCTGTCGACGCTCTGCCTTGAATAATTGCCTTGTGGTTTTCGACAACAAGATTCATTTTCTATCAGCTTGAGTTTTATTCTAATGTATTTATATTTTTTAGTGTGAAGTGTTTCGCTCTCGTATTTTTGGGGTATTTATTTTACAAAAAATATGAAATTTATTTTATAATTGAGAAAATAGGGTTTTTTTGTAAGTTTTATGTTTGGCTTCCAAACCATTTAAATAAAAACTGGCTTTACTAGCAATTTCAAAACATCTTTACGTTTCATCTAATTTTCATTTAGCTGTTACATTTTTTTTGTTGCCAAAATTAAATAATATGTCATAAAAAATTTAAAATTTAAATAAAATTTAAAAAATAAAAATTTAAAATTAAAAAAAATGTTAAAAAAATTACATAGTAATGTAGAACATACATTGTACATATATTAATGCAATTAGTACATTTTTTTACATAGTATAGATGTCAATGCAATTCATTGATAGACGAGATAATGTTTTAAACCTTTACTTGATACCAAAATAAAAACATTCGTTGAATAAAAAAATAAAAAAAAATTTACTTCACTTTTTAAAAGACGTTTCGAAAATAATACGCTCTTTCAACACTTAGCTAAGATTTTTTTTTTTTTTACTGTCTTTAGCATTATTTTTTGTTAGTATAACCGGTTATTTTCATTGATATTTTAAATGTAAGATATTATTTTAAACTTTAAATAAAACTTTTAATAAAATTTTTAAAACTTTAAATAAATTTTTAAAGAAGTTTTCACATTTTTTTTCCTAAACTTTACGCATTCTTGCTTTTACAATAAATAATCGTAAAAGAATGTGGGGTAAATATACATTTCAAAAATATCTTCATTTTGCCACTCATTTTTACCATCTTTTAAAATATAACTTTTAAAATTTTTGCCTTTCCAAGGGAATATATTACGTCAAACGTTATATATTTCATCTATCGAAACAATTCTATAGATGAGATAACATATTTTTAAAACTTTATTCAATACTGAAATACAAAATTTTATGAAATAAAATTCGGGGAGAAAATTACTCAGCGAAATATATTCTGAAAATACATTCCTTCAGTTTTCAGTCTGAACATTTTACTAAAGCATTCAGCCCTATTACATTCTTCATTAACTTAATATGAAGATTTAACACGTTTATTATTACATTCATCATAAATAATACTTTTTAGTATAAACTGTCATGCTGAATTTCTGATTTTAAAACGTTATGTGATGTTTTCTGCTGTATTGTAAAGTCAAGATACATTTTTGGACGAAAAATTCATATTAAATTTCCACAAATTTATGCATGAGGGAATCATTTGCAAATTTTTGATAATAAGTAAATGATATAAATTTCTTTTTGACTCCTCATCTCCATCTCTCTTGTTCATCTGATCCTCGTTAGTTTCAAATCCTGCTTCTTTGTTAAAATAAACGAGAGATTAACTAAAGTATAAATTTTTGACCAACCATCATCTTCGCTGATAGATTATAGTCACTTTTATTAGACGCAAGTAAAATATCTTTAATTTCTTCTTCAATGTGTTCACGATTTCTTTTACTCATAATGAAGAAATAATAAGTGTTTCAATACAAAAATTACTCTGATAATCCAAAAACCCGAGTCACAGTACGTAAAATAAAGAGTAGAAATTCGCAACTGAAGAGACATTTTCAGAATGGCATTTGAAAAAGGAACTCAGTATTTATACAACTTATATCACTCTGTGAAAGGGGCAATAAAGAATACTCCCAATTTTTTATGGTTATTTATTGCTATTTTGAAAGCGGTAGTTTGTACCTGGCCTCAGAAATTCCACAGTCCTTTGATGACAGAATAAGATGCTTTGAATATAGAAAGACCTCCTTCCACAGTAACAAGAGTCGCTTTTCCAATTTGTGAGAAAACTGCAGTGTGAATAGGCCGTAGTGTTAATGCAATAGTTTGTCTTTACTTCATTACAATAGTCTTAATCCTGAAAAGAGATTCTGAGGCTTATCCGAAAAATAAACAGCTTGTCATATCAGTCATCGTTAACAAAAGCGCTTCAGTGGAAAATTTTTAAGAAATGGCCTTAAAATCTTTCCAATTTTGAGCCAACAACACATGGAAATAGAAACTAAAACCCTTTCAAAATACAAATTATACGCCAACAACCTATTTACAGAATCCCTCCTCAACCCCTACCGCTCTAAGGCACAGGGGAAGCGACTGTGAAAAAGCCGCGATTGTCGAAGATAACGAGGACCGCCTGGACTGTTTACTAGAGTAGCCGCTTTTAATACCCATCTCCCCTAAAACGGCAAGCAACCGCCCCAAACTGACCCTCTTGGAAGTTATAGGATAAATTCTCAAACCGCCCGGCTGGAATTGAAAGGGATATATTGCTATCTTATATATCTATAATGTTCACTGAACACTCGAATCTAAACTAATTACTAAAGAAGTTTTAAAATAAAAAGTGATCCACATACGAGGTACAGGGCTAAAATAATGAACATCCTGAACTTTATAAAGTTACGAATTCTGTCAAATACAAATATAGCGAAATAAAAGAAATTTAATTAAATGAACAATAAATTGAATAAATTTGTACAAAATGAAGTTGAGATTTTGAAACTGTTGTTGATTAATTAGAAAAAAAATCGATCTCAAGAATGTTGAAGTTCCATTTCAAAACCGCTGAAATTCCTTTAGCAGTGTGAATGCAATAATAAATGCAAACTAACCTCATTAACCTCTAAGACCTCTTTTCTTTAATCTTCGTTCACTAACATTTATTCAGAGCCCTGTTCATTAACCTTTACTAGAATCTAGCATAAAAATGAGTACATTGAACTCGAAATATACGATTCCATACATAATGTTCAAGAACACTCAAATTAACAATTTAAAGGGCCATTTTTTTAGTCATATTATGTTAAAATATTTTTAGGCTTAAGAAAAGGGATTCATTTAGCTTATTAGATAAATTTAATTTGATTAATTAATTAATTAGGTTAATTAATAATTAAGTAACAAATCTAGACATATCATTTTGTCTCAGATAAATAACTGAAGCATCTAACTTTCTGACGTACTAAAAGAATTTGTCAGAATTTATGCCAGCCTACATAATTTCATACAAAGATTGATAAATTTGGTGGGAAGCATACTTCCCACGGCCCTAGGAAGGTTAAGGTAGTCACTAAAACGGGATTGAGCCACATTCATAATCTATTTTGGACTCTAAAGTCAGATTAAATAATAAAAAATAATTATTATTCATGCATTAATTCATCACTCACACACTACAAAAAATAATCAAAACAGTGTTACAGAAATATTTGGATAATTCTTATACAGAGACTTTAAATATTATTAGCATATGTTATCTATATCTATACTTATAATAAAGCTCAATGTGTGTGTGTGTGTGCGTGTTGGCGTTCTAGAGGCCAGACCATTCAACCTACAGCTACGAAATTTTTCACGTGTATAACTTGGAGGCCGGGAATGTGCACCTGGGGGTTATTTTTTCGAATTTTTAAATAGAATTTTATTTATTTAAAAATTAAGCGAAATTTTGACGTGTTTCTGTTATAACTTCCGAAAATATTACCGCACAAAAAAGATTTTTACATGAAGTTAAAGTTCAAAAATTTATCTTTTAAATGATACTAATATTTTAATCTTAAAATTAAATTTCTATTTTTAATGAATTTTTAAATAAATATTTTAACTATATTTTTCAATAATATTTTTCGTCAAAAATAAAAATGAGGATTAAGCACGTTTCGCATTCATGAGAAAAAAATAGCTTTTTTCAAAGTGTTGCCATCACATTGATTAAAGCTCTAACTGAAAATAAATTAAATCTTTTTGGAAATGAAATCTGCAAAATTATAATTTTCGGCAAGTGTCTGTAAGAAATGAAACAAATATGAAATATTATTTTTTCTAAAAAATAAATTCAAGAAAAATTATTTTATGATCTTTTACACTCTCTATACAGGGTGTTTATTCAGTCCCGGATCCATTTTGATATTTAATGACTCATAAAATAATCAATATGTAAACAAACTTATGGCATTTATTGATGGAATAACTCATATATTTTCCTTCTCAGGTTTGAATATTTTTACTTTTGTAAATATCGTCTGCGCGTGTTTTTAATTTCAGATAATTTCATTTTCCATTCTAAATATCTGTACTTTTCTAAATATCGTCTGCTTATTAATTGCAATTTTCTCTCTTTTGTTTTTGGCAACTATTGAAATGTTATGTTTACTTTTGATGTGTTTGTTCTATGTAGTACTTTTGTATGTGATGTTTTATTCGAGCGGATATTAAGGAGAATGCATACACCACAAGAGAAACCACAGATTTTATGGTGGTCATAGAGTTAATTTCCAATCAACTAAATCACTGACTTTTAAGAGTTAATTTCCAATCAGCTAAATCACTGACTTTTAAGAGTTAATTTCCAATCAACTAAATCACTGACTTTTAAGAGTTAATTTCCAATCACTTAAACTGACTGATTTATGAAAATTTGAATATCACTATTCAATAAAAAAAGGATAATTTTAGATTTTCCATCGATCGTTTCAAAGAAAATACGCCAATCAGCGCGCGCAGGTTTCTCAAGATTAATTGGCCTAAGATTATGAAAATGTTGAGTTTTTCTAAATTTTTAACATTTAAAACTTCATAAATAAGTCTTAGTTGATCGTGGAAAATAGAAACATTCATTCATTTATTTAAAATTTGGTGTGCCCAGAATATTTCTCAGAATATGATACCTTACTGCATTAAATTTAGACTTCATATTTTTTCAAATATATTTATAGGTCGGAACAAAATATTATTATTGATTTCATTTCAATCCTTTTGAAAGCAAAACTAGAAACTGAATTTTATGCTGAATCTCAGAAATTTTTGTTGAATTATTGTTTGAGATATTACATAAATTATGAAAAATATTTTGTAGTTCACATAAGAATTAAATACCGAGCGATTCTGTTTACAATACACACATTCAATAATAATAATAATTAATTAATAACAATAATGATGATAAATAAAATAAAACGCTTGGTTTTATTAAAAAATATCTTAATATTTAGTATATAGTAAATTGAGCGAAACGATCTAAACAGTATAAGTTTGGTATGGCTATCAAAATTTAAAGATTAAAAATTTTTTGTTTGAGAATCCTTAATCCTTAAAATATTTAATTGAAAATTGTAGCGAGCGGTAATACTGGCGAACCGGCTGGTCGCCAAAGGCGGCTAGTTTTAATTAAAATACTAAAAAGATATGTTTTATTGTGTAAAATTGTTAACTATAAACAGCAATATTAGGGGAAATCTATTTCTAATAACTTCATATCTAGAAAAAAGTTCTTTCTAATAAATAAATCCATAGTGAACTTCTTTTACTAATTCAGTAACTGAGAACAACAAAAATATATATTAGGAATCTATATAATATATATACAAAAATATATGTTAAGAATCTATATAACAAAAATATATGTTATATAGGTATAGGAATGTATTGAAATACTTCCTTTTTGAGAAATATCCTACATATTTTTTATGCTATTTTTTTTACTATATATGCTTCAAAACTATAAAAATATTGAAAAATGCATTTTTCAAACTATTATATTCTTAAAAATTTAACGTAAAAAAATATGCTTACGCTAACAGCCTTTGACAAATTTATATTCCATATATATATAAATTCTTTTAAGACTGCATTTTCATGACAGTTATCTGTGCTAAACCCTAAATCATTTATAGTAATTCTAAATAATTTTTAAATATATCTGAACAAAGTTACTAAACTAGTGATTTAAAAAAAATGCATTTTTATCAATATTTAAACATCTAAAATTATCATTTATGTTCATTACTGACCTTAGATTTTAGAGGAAAACATAAAACAAACATCAGAGAACAACTTTAGAAGACTTCATATCTGTACGTGAAAAACGTTTTGAGAAATCATTGTTATGGTTGACTGATTTCTTTACATTTTTTTTTTCAGAAAAGGCAAGTTCTGAGTTTTAATAAAGAACAAAATAATGCTTGCGTTACGATAATAAATAAATTGTAGCTTTATTTGTTATCTACATAGAGTAAAAAGTAAGATAATTTTGAAGAATATCTAAAATTGGCTACAAAATTAAATCATAAAAATATTTCAATAATTTCATAGAAAATAACGCTTTAAAACCAGTTGGAAACTTTAAAATCTTTATCTTCAACCTATCAACTTTTACATAAATCGGAATCGCATTAAATACGGATTTTTGAAGTGATCGTTGCTATTCAATGATATTTTGCATGTCATTGGATAGTAAATATATTTTTACTCTAAAATTCATAGAAATAAAAAAAAATCTTCTTAAAGTGATTTTAAAATCTACACTTATATTAACATCACAATTTATTCGAAACATTTTGTTTATGCCCACATATATTTTTGATACTTACCGATTTATCATAAATAGTGTGTTCAGCAAGACTTGGTTGCTGTGTAGATGGCAGTAAAATGTTTCTTCGTTTTCAGACTTTGAGAGGTGAGACCTGTCTTGAAAACGTATCGAAAGAACATTCACAGGTCTGTAAATATTTTAAAAAGTGATATTTAAGTGATATTAAAAGTGAAAAAGTGATACGCAAGCTTCCTTCTGTTGATATATTGAACTGAGTATTTTCTCAGTCGTTCATAAAGATACATTTCTTTCGAAAAACAGTCGTAATATTTTTCATAGGAAAGATCAAATGCACTTACATGAATAAAAAATGCCGACATGTTGAATAAAAAGCTGTTTGAACTTATATACATTTCTCATAATTTTCCTCTTTTGCATTAAATCAAGAATATCCGTATTTTTTTATTGAATTGTTACAAGAATGAATATAAGTATGCCATCTTTAAACAAAACATAGCATCTTCTATATGAGCCAGATAAATCATACATCATTATTATGAAGAAAGATCTACATAGAAACACCGGATGAACAAATTTGAGATGAGCTGCTTTTAAAAGTTTTATACAATAAAATTTCACTCATTTCTTTGATTTTTTTCTATCAGTTCTTTTATTGTCTTACTTAAAATCCTATCATTAATCAAATAAAATAAAATGAGGAATTTTATCTATTGTATTTTAAAAATGTAGAGTTATTTTATTATCATTACATTAAAATGCAATTGCAGAATTGTCAAGAGTTAGAAAGCTGTTATTGAAAGTTCCACTCAATAACTGTGTTTTAAACATGTATTCTACAAAGTAAGAACTAGGCATATCTTTCAAATACAAAAATATTTTTAATAACTTACATATATACTATGGTTTTCTATATGGAAACTAATGAAAAAAAATCTAAATTTTTCTTCAGCCTCTAACGTCCACATATATCATATTTTTTGTTTAGTAAAACATAATTGACAATCCTTCATTTAAAATAAAATTCCATTTTTCTCTTTATAATATTTAAAAAGTAATACGTAACTGATATTCATTATTTTAAGCTATTTAGGTTTCCTTCCGAGCATAAAAATTTAATAGTTTGTTCAATTTCAGTCACAGAAAAAGGAAATAGTCTGCTGTCTTGTGCATGAATTAAAAAATAAATTACTCTAAATATCAAAATTCTGCTTCGCTATTGGCAAGTGGTTTGTGGCAAATAAATGAAAATATATGCGAAAGATTCGAATAGGCTACTCCCACTGCTTTAATTTCAAATGTTTGACTATCAAGATTATTTTACAGAATAGGATTATGGGAACTGTTAGTCGTTATATAAATTGAGGCTGTGTGAATTTTTCGAAAGTACATTTATAGACTCAAATAAATAACATACAATTGTTTAATAATTTAAAGCAACTTACTAAAAATTGATAACAGCATATATCCTTTCATTAAAAATCAAGTGAGAAGCTGTATTTGAGAAAATCGGCACCTAAACAAATAACACCACAAGGCACCTGAATTAAATTTCTTAATTGATTATCCAGGAATTTAATTAAATCAATTGAGACAATATTTTTAAACAAAAATGATTTAAATGATTCTAGAAACATTTATATTTCCATTAGAACAATAAATTAATTCATATAGGGTTATGTGATTTACTTTTAAATTTTCAGCTTAAATTAGGAAAATTTATATTTTTTCATCCATTTCTATTGATTCCATGTACAGCAGGCATAACCGGAATTCGAATATTATATCAATGAATGAATGAAGCGGGTAAATCTGGTATATTCCTATTTGATTTGTGAGTCCTTAACATCGGATAAATTAACCAGACTTAGAAAAGATAATCGAAAGTAATTTATTTTAGTTAGATAGTTATTTGCACAAACTAGAATCAATACAAGGATGAAATCCTGATAAGCCATAATCCTGATATTATATTGTCTATAGATACCGGTCCTTGTATCAATAGTTCAACGGAATTATAATCCTTGGAACAAAGTCTATCATTTCTTTTACTTTACCAAGGAGTGGATCGCATTTGCCTCTTATCCCTCATCTCAATGATGAAAAAGAATTTATTCATCTGTTCCTTTTGATAATGACAAGTGAAAAAAGCATCGAAGTATTTATATAGATATCTATATCTATACTTATAATAAAGCTCAATGTGTGTGTGTGTGTGTGTGTGTGTGTTGGCGCTCTACAGGTCAGACCATTCAACCTACAGCTACCAAATTTGGCACGTGTATGCCTTGGAGGCCTGGAATGTGCACCTGGGGGTTATTTTTTCGAATTTTTAAATAGAATTTTATTTATTTAAAAATTAAGCGAAATTTTGACGTGTTTCTGCTATAACTTCCGAAAATATTATCTCACAAAAACGATTTTTACATGAAGTTAAAGATCAAAAATTTATCTTTTAAATGATGCTAATGTTTTAATCTTAAAATAAAATTTCTATTTTTAATGAATTCTTAAATAAATATTTTAACTATGTTTTTCAATAATTTTTTTCGTAAAAAATAAAAAAATTAAGATTAAGCACGTTTCGCATTCATGGGAAAAATTAGCTTTTTTCAAAGTGTTGCCATCACATTGATTAAAGCCCCAATTA